>JASSUY010016362.1:9985-20505 GCA_032466535.1 Forpus xanthops | reverse complement strand
GGGGGGGGGGGGGGGCCCGCGGGGCGGCCGGTGAGCGGCGGCGGCAGGGCCGTGCCGGCCGTTAGTCGCGCGGGGTTCGGCGGAGCCAGGCCAGGCCGCGGCGGCCGTTGTGCGGGGCGGGGGCCCTGCCGCGGTGCTCACGGGGTGCAAGGTTGCGTGCACCGGGGTCCTCGCTCCCCGGCTGGGTCCTGGGAAGGTCACGGGGGCAGGGCATCACCTCGATGGGTGCCCCGTGGAAGCCGGTGAGCTTGCGGCAGCGGGCACGGGGCTTGCGGTGCTTCTTGCTGTGTGTGAAGGTGGTACAAAACCAATTTCCTCTTCCAGCGTGCGCGAGATTTCCGTGGGAAAACAAACGTGCGGAGTGAGCAGCCCTCCGGGAGCAGGGGAGCCGGGAAAGGGGGGAACGAGGCAGCTCTTCTGAGCGTCCCGGGGACCCTGGTAACCGGCCCGGTGACACACGGGTGAGACTGCTCGGCAGAGCAGCCTCTGCCTTTTGGTGTCACGGGCACACACTGTGCTGCCTTTACAGCTCGCGGAAAACTCTTTCATAATTGAGCTCTGTGGTTTGAGCCTTGGTCTGGCTAAAGGGGAATTCACAGCTTGGCTTCCTCACGAAAAGGAAAGGGGAAAAAACGCCTTCAGGGACAAGCCATAAAGAAAGTGGGGTTTTTCAAAGGTGAAATCTGAACAGGTGAGTCTGTGGTGGTTTAACTTCAGAGAGAACCTGTGCTTACCTCTGTGGAGTTCAAATGGGTTTGCAGGTTACTACAGAGGCAGTAGGCCTTGGACCACAGAAACTCATGATCTGATGGTAGAAGGAGGCATGGAAGTATCCTCCTGAAAGAAGAGCAGGAGTACAGGATTCAGGAAGGGAAAATACATTTTGAATAGATTTTACTCAGTACTGTGTATGTTTCCTGAGTTGCCATTCATAAGTACGGGTACTCTGATAAGAAAGTCGTGGCAGGAAGTACCCAGTGTTGTAACATCATAATACAATTATTTTTGAACTTAATTTTTTTAAGCATGTTACTGAGATAAGAAAGAGCGATCCTGTATTTATTCAACTTAAGGAAGGAGGGTGATGTGCCTGAAATCTAGCTGAATAGGATTCCTGCTGTTTTGTAGCATCAGTGTGTTTACTTCCCTTTATCTCATTTGTACATGTGGATTTTGTTTGTGGTAGCATGTGTTGTGTTACTACATCTGAAGCAGTTGCTCTGGTCTTGTGCTAGAAAGCAAAGTTTGAATTCAGCTTTTTTTTCCTTAATAGATCACATAATAGTAAAGAATTACAGAAGGGAAGTGCAGCATTTCCAAATTCAGCAAACATGAGAGGTTTTCCTTTCCTTTCTTGCTTGCTGTTATTCTCTTGACTCTTGACTTTGTTGTTTCTGCCAGTAACTGGTTTAATTAGTGCACAGGTGTATTTTTCTGAGGTGTGCTAAACTTTTCTTCTTGGAATCTGAAGGATTCATCAGAGGTGCAGCATTTATAAACTATAAAGGCAAATTCTTCTCCAAAGTTTTGATCTTTTAACTTGTGGCATCAGCCTGATTCTTCAAAAGAGATGAGTCAAGCCCATGGCTGACAAAAGGCTCTGTGAACGGTTTTGTAGCTACCTTAGATTTCTTTGTGAGTACTAAGTATTCCATTGGGTGACTGCTCCTTGTGAGTTGGACTGTGATAGCAGCCCGGCGTGGTGGACAGGGTGGCTGACTGCTCCAGTGATCTGGCTCTGAGGAAGGTTTTGGGAAGCGCATAGCATTTGCAGGAAAACAATCTCAGTTTTCCATCCTCTATCCACATGCATGTATGAGAAGGATTGTAAATTCATCTTCGAAAACAAGCTTTTGGGTGTTTCCTAAAGTTTAGTCATCATCAGGATGGCTGTAGGCTGAATCCTGGACTTGCACCAGGTTTTTCCTCAAGTAAAATAGGAAGGTTTTGTCAAGAGCAATGACATTTACTTTATTGAGGCCTCTCTCTTTAGCAGGGGACTTTGAAACTGGAAGGTTGCCACTGAAGCTAAGGAGGCAAAGGAAATATTTCTTTTTCTCATTATAGCTGATTTTATGAGATTTTTTTTTTTAAACAAAAGTAGTGTTCATTCATGTAGCTGCAATACTAGGGCTGACATGTGACTGTTGAAATAAATGGTAATTTTCATCTTGACTTCATTGCAGAATCAGGCTGTTAGCAGTGATTGTACCATAAGCAATTTTCTGTAGCACTGAACTCCAGTCCAGTTGTTAGATTACAAATCATGGAAGTCCAAATGAGTGGTGATGTTGTCTTTAAAGAAAGCCTTCATCACTATTTTAAGAAACATTTTTGCGTATATATAAGTGCCAAATTTAATTACTTTCAACTCAGATTTAGCTAGCTTACTTTTTTTTTTATAGCTGCATATTTAGAGCTTCTGTAGGAAGAACTACTTTCCTGTGGATTCTTCTGCAAGTAGTGGGTGCAATCAAGACTTGAATCCATAACTGGGATTCTTAATCACTGCTGTGAAGTGATCATGTCACTTATTTATTTATTTTACTCGAATTCTCTTTGTTTATTTTCTCAAGATGGGGAGGTTCTTCTGTTTTCCTTGGAAGGGCTTTTGATAAACTGTGAAAGTTCCCTTTAAGGCATGTTATTTCTTTTAACTTGGCCTGCATTTCGCAGTCTTAATTTCATCCAGTTATGTATATGTACCATGCAGGAAGGACATCCTCCATCTAAAGAGAATGGGCTGTTCAGCTGTAGCCGTGCTGTACAATGTGGAGGCTATTGGCTGTGACACTGCTGCAGGTAAAGCCTCCTTACCTCCTGCTGGTAAATCCTTGTGTATTGTGTTAGGTAATTCATAAGGTTCAAATTTCATACCAATGGGGTACATTTATAAGGGATTACTTGGATTTGTAAGGCTAGGCATATTCTAAGTTTTTGCAAGAGGTCTTCAAGAGCTGATTGATGAGATGCAAACAACAGCTCAGTTAAATTTACACACATCTACTCTGGTACAACAGTAAGTGCTTACTTCATTAATGTAATTAGCTGAGTTGGATTCAGTGTATCTTCTTAAAATATGAACAGGACTGCATACCAGAAACAGTTAAGTGAGTAAGTGAATAGCCAATAAACCCAGTAGGATTTAATCAATACAAATTGCATATCTAGTGGTCTGCTACTTCTTTGTATGTCTTGAGCCAAATTAATTGCTACAGTTTTTAGCCCAATTAAGATTTTAGAGTATGTGAAAGCATCCAGGCTTTGATTTGTCATCCTTTAGAGCTATGAGTATTGTACTTCTTTTAGCTTATTGACTACGCCATTCTTGGGAGTGAGGTGTTGCTCAGCCATAAACAAGGATGATGCAGTAAGAACACCTTTACGTAAGAAGATTAACTGTTATGCATAGCTATGCACTGTTCAGTAATTATTTATTGCTGAGTGGTATGACTGTCACTGACCATTACCCAAAAAGAAATAGTTCAGTAAGCTTGGCTTCTTTGTGACTGCATACATTTTGTTATGTCTTTTTAACAAGCAGGATGTTAGTGCATAGTTGAGGGGAAATTCTCTCTGCTGCCATAGAGTTCAGCACTGAAATGAAGTCAGACCTTCACAGAGTCCTCTGTCAGATAGATTGGATCAGTTTCTATGTGATTGTCATGGGCTCAGCAGTAGCGTTCATTTTTCTCCTTCTTGGTAGCTGGTGCAGCGCTGTGGTTTTGATTTTGGGCCTGGGAACAGTGCTGATAACACCAGTGTTTTCAGTTACTGCTTGGTAAGGTTTTGTCAGACCAAGGACTTTCTGAGTCTCATGCTCTGCCGGGGAGGAGGGGAAGCCGGGAGGTAGCAGAGATAGGACACCTCACCCATACTGACCAAAGAAGTATTCCATACCACAGCGCATGATGCTCAGGATGGAAAAAACGGAGGGCAGAGACTCAGAAGGGTAGGGGTGCACTGCATGGTCAGGCTGGGTATAGGTGGTGAGCAATTGTATTCTTTTCCCTTGTATTTCTCTTATTATTATTATTGGTAGTAGCAGCAGTGGTTTGTGTTATATCCTAGTTACTAAACTGTTCTTATCTCAACCTGTGGGAGTTGCATTCTTTTGATTCTGTTCCCCATTCCCCCCAGGACTGGGGGAAGAAAGAGAGGGGAATGAGTGAGCAAAAAAATTCTGTGGCTGAGAGGTTTAAACCGTGACAGTGATACAAATTTTCTTTGGGATACAAAGGAAAGTGTGGTTTTGTAATGGAATTGTCAAGCAGGTAATGATAAAGCTCACACCCTGCTTTTAGTAGAACTCCCTGTGTTACCAAAAGAAGGCTTTACATACATGTACCATAACTTGGTATTTTTGTCAGGGTTTGTAAATCCTTCTGCTAAGGAATACACTGAAATTTCTCTGTATCAGGATGCCAAGAGCACAAATAAGTCGTTGCCCTGACCAGTCTCCCTTTGGGCTTCCACCCCTGTCCTCTGACCAGGGGTTCCATTTAAGCTCAGGCTGTGTGCCTTGGGGTGTCTGTCCCTTGTCCTGTTTCTGAAGTGCTATGTGGAATCCCTGGGTAGACCTGGCCTGCTGCCCTTTCCTGCCTGATGAGCACTGAGCTGTCAGTAGGACATGTTGCTGTTGCTGCTTTGGGTGCCTGTCTCTGGTGCAGCAGGTGCAAGGACATTGCAAAACGTGTGTTTAGGCATCCTGGGGTCCAGACTTGCCTTCCCTTAGTCCTGCTCTTGCTATTTGTTCCTTGACACTCTGGAGTCTGTCTCCACATCATTTTGCCTTCTCAATATGACTTTCAAACACTAAAAGTTGATACTTTTTGGGTTAATTGGCATTTTGTGCATTTACCACAAAGCAGTTGTTTTCGCAACTCAATCAAAAGAAATTAAAGAAATCTCTTTATATCAAATGCAGAGACACTAATGGTTGTGTGAAAGTGAGACTTGGCACTTTTCCCATACTTCTTTGGCATGTTTAGCTCTGGTGTGCTGGCAGTTACATATCCTCAGGTATTCCATCTCTTTCCAAGCTTCTCTTGCTTTCAAAATCAGGTACAATCCTACATATAAAAAAGAGCCAAAATGGAATCTATCTCTGCCTGGTTTTCTCTCATGTGCACACTTGTTTGCGTATCTGTAGAAGCCCAGTGGAAATCTCAAACACAGGAGAGGAGGCAGTAAACAGACGGTACCTTGAATTTGTCTGCTGCAGCTGCACAAACAGCTGAGATGTCTGGTGGTCCTGGCAAATGAAAAAAATGCTTTAGCTTTTTAGTAGTTCCTTCCTGCGAGTCCAAGTGAGCTTCCTGCATTCAGTCCCCAAGCAGTCCAGGGTTTTTGTGCCAAGGACTTCCAATCCCTTCCCTACTCCCTCTCCCCCAAGCCATAGCTTAGCTGCACTCCTAGACTTTCATGGCAAAACAGCAAGTCTTGGGCTTTAGAGAGTGCCTTAGGTTGCTGAGGGTTGGAGTTTTGTTTGCTTTTTAGTACCTGTATCATTGGTGCTGTTTTGCGGCCTTTAAAACAGCATTGAGAGAGATGAGAAAAATAAGGTCCTCGGCATTTTTGCATGTTGAATGTGGTCTTTTGCCACAAAACCTATCTCTGTTATAGTAGCAAATTTCAGGCTAGTTAATCAGTACTTGCTTGGAAGCCAGAGCTTTGTAGCATATTCCAGGACTTGCTTGGCTCTTTTGCTGTAATTGGGCTTCTCCCTGCTGTCCACCATCTAGGATTTCTCACAGGCTTTGAGTGGAAGGGTACACTCCTGTGCTTGGGAAGGAAGATGAGTACTTACAGACACGTGGAGTTATTTCTTAAAAGCATCAGTACAAATTAAAAAATGTGAGGTTATTTTTTTCACCAACCTCTGCAGACTTTTGGCATTTAGTAGAAATTCTTAAAGACATCCCTCTGAATTGGTAGGTGCATTCTTGGTGGTGGTTGGTTTTTCGTGTGTATACTGGTTTTCATAATGTTATTGGAATAATAAAATAGAGTATCAACATAACTATTTTCATGCTTACAATGCCTGGGTAGGGTGTCACCTCAACTCCAGTGTAGTAAATCTGTCAGTTTCTCAATGTACACCAGTGGGTCTGAGACAGTTTTTATAATTATTTAGTTCTTTAGAGGTGAGTGAAGGAACAAGAAATCAGGAAAAGTTGGTGTCTTTTTGGCTGTAATAGGAGAATTTAGCATCTGCGCTGAGCTGAAAAATCTTGTTTGTGGGCAAATGGGAAATACACCTTATATATACAACCAAGAATTTTATTGTCAGAATAATTAAGATTTTAACAGTCTAAGCCAATGATCTTTATTAGTTCAAAGCTAGTATTACAGAAGAAGAAAGAGTACCTCTATACAGAAGAATTCTCAAAATCAGTTACAGTCAAATGGAGATAAAATTGTTCCATTGGTGATTCTTAGTTTGTATCCCCTTTCTCCCTTGACTGGTGACACAAGGTTTTTCCTTTCGTGTGTTACAGTAACACTCACCAGGCACCAGCCTGAAGCCTCTAACCTTAGGACCTGGAGCAGTGGTAGAACGTTCATCCTTCCATCCTTCTGTCACTGCCTCATGTCCTAAGGTTGACAGCTTCAGTCTGGTGCTGGGTGAGTGTTACTGTGAGTTGCCAGCATCTGGAAGCCCTTGCTAGGAGGAGTGTGACGTTGATGTTTTCTTCCTTGCTCTAGGATCTACTTTGGGACCTTTTTATGTTTGCTAACACACTTGTATACCTTGCTCTTTACTGGCCTGCAACTTCAAATTTCATCCAAACTTACTATATATGATGTTTTACTTGGGTTAAATACTTGCTTTTTGTTCTCTTTTGTTATCCTTGAAAAGCAATATTTTCCAACTCCAGCACTGTATTTCTTAACTGTTCATTGTGAGCTGTTTGTAGTCATAGGGACTCCAGAGCTGTGCCTGTGCCCCATCTTTTGTCATCCGATGCTTGTATGTTTTATCTCATGTCTACACTTCTCAAGGTCCTGTATTTTTCTACACTGCATCCTTATGTAAGAGACATAAATATCTCATTCTGCGCAGACTAATTAGCTGTTACTATTACCCGTAAAGCCATGGTCACACTGCAGCGTGATAAGCAAAAATGAAAAAATTAATCATAATCATCTAGTCCAAAGGATAATTGCTGTTGTAGTTAAACAAAAGCAAACCTGGAGGTGATTCAGTAAATTCAGTAACTGATTTTTCACTTGGATGTGAATAAAACTGGTTTGCTGTGCATTCACTCTTGAAGTGCAGAAGTGCATAATGTTCACAGTTGCTTGACTGTGTTTACTGTTTGTCTTGTCTGTTACTAGTACCTGTCTTACAGGCAGTCAGAGTTAAGAAATCTGCTAGTGTGAGTACATTATTTTCCATCGTGTCAAGGAAACAGTGTTTTACTAATGACTATTAGCCTAATGCCATAGTACAGAAACACCTAGCAGGATAACATAAAGTAAGCTTATTTAGAACTCTTAAAGCAGGTAAACATAAGAGCTTTCTTGTGAGGTTAGGAGCAAGCTGTGTTTGAAATATGACTGCTTTTTTTAATGCAATGAAGATAAACACATCCCCATATTTGTTAGCCTTCACTGTAACAAAACAAGGTGGTTAAGCAAAACATGATGGTTGTGCATTGTACAACATATATGCAAGCCTAGGCATATAGGTTTTCACATGTAGTCTCTTCCTGCTAAACTTGTACTGATTCCTTTGGGAATTTGAAGAGGCTGTTTTATTTGAGGAAGGAGTGCAGAAGTACCCAAGAGAATCCTGGAAGAAGACAAAGAGAATAACCTTTCACAGTTCCTTCCAACTTTATTTTCCATGATCACTTATCTGAGAGGTGGCTGAGTCTCCACAAGTTTGAGAGCCAGAAGCCCCAATAGAAAGCAGTGTTTGGGATGCCTCTATCCCTGTTACCTTTTGCAGTGCTTGTAGCAGCCTCTGGTCAAGTGTCCACTGGACACAGTGGACAACATTTGGCCCCAGGTCAGTTGTTGCTTAAAATTTCATTCCTTGTTTTCTCTTGGATAAAGAAAGTAGTAGGCAAGATAGGTTCGTAATACTCATTGGACTGTGCTGACTTAGATGAACTAATGGGATCTCAGTCAGGTGATGTGATACTGATGGCATAGACTTCATGAATGTGGTGGGAAAGCAGTGACAAGCCTAGTAAGTAATTACCGGGAAAAATAGGTTTATTGTAAACTCATGTTTTACTTTTGCTAAGATGGCAGGAAATAAATGCATGGCAGCCAGTAGAGTTAGATAGATGGCTTAGGCATCCAGATTTTCATAGGCAACCTATTCCTGCAGTACCCGATTGTAATTTTAGACTACAGACCTCTGCAACTTCAGCTTGGTCCTAATGTTTTCAGTTTTTCTTATTTTTTTTGTTTCCCCTGTCCATATTGTTCAGTCAGAATACATTGTTGCCAAATTTTTTTGATCCTGGAAGTCCAGCCTCTGGAATTCACATCTCTCCAGGTAGAGGTATAAATGCCTTTGTTTGTGTCATTCTCAGTAATAACTGAGCTGTAATCCATACGAAACATCAAGTGTTTGTTTTTTTTTCAAATTGTGTTACTCTGCAGGTGCACTTCACAGCAGCTGGGCTGCCATGAGCACCCATAAACAAAAATAGCCAGCAGGAAATCTCTCCAGCTTTTGGGATAATCCTGTATAGCCTCCCGCTGTTGTAGAATTTCAATGCTGTCCACATGCTCGTGCAAATGATGAGGAATTTTTACAGGCAGCTGTGGGATGCCTCTGACCCTTTCTTCTGAGAAGGGAAAGGCCTCACAACAATGTTTGCACATTTCCAACCTCTGTCCATGTAAGTGAAATAGTTCTTTCCCTCCTAGATTGTGCTGAAGAGACTTGCAGTAAGTGACTGTCCTCCTTGAGTGATGGGCTCAATCAAGGCTCCTTCATTATACTAAAACCTGAAACCCTGACTCTGATTGACCATTTGACAACTGCCTAGACAAGGAAGTTTGGCCCAAAGCAGACCTCTCCCTAAAGACACCCAGTGACTGAGGTTCCCACAAGATATCTAGTGGGTTACTTGTCCATCAGAAAGTCCCATGCTTGTACCTGTTTCTTTTTTTTATCTGTTAAAATATATGATCTAGCGTGTGCTTTTGATGTTGTGAGGGTGGGAACCTGCTTCTGCTTCATGAGCATGTGTAACCAGAAAGAGGAGGTCAAATACACAAGTGGCCCAGGATTCTGCTTAGTATCTCTTCTGCACAGCTGATGATACATAGAAGAAAGTAAGTTTCTTTTTCAGGTTAACAGATTCCTGCTGGCCAATTGCATGGAGAGCATCTAGACTAGTACAAACTGATGTGCCATGAAAACTGGTAGCTGAATTAGTGTCCTTCATAATCAGTGTACTTTGAAATAAATGAATATGCTGAATAATAGCCCTGGTACTTATTTAAGATTTGTTGTACTGGATGTTACAGTAAAACTAATTGTTGTCTTCATCACTTCTATTTTCCTACAGGAGTTTGAATGTCTTGGACGTGATCAGGTTGCTAAAAACCAGCTGACTAACAGTTTAGCAAAATACAGTACTTATTTTTAGATTTTTTTTTTCCCCCAGCAGAATGAGGAATAGTTCCTATGCTGTTGCTTTGCTCCGACAAAAGGCAATGAGCTGTATCTGTGAATACCCCTTTTTGTTGGTTTCAGTACAATGCAAGAGCTGTGCTAACATCTAGACAACTGCTATAAACAGAAAAATGATAGTAAGTGCTGGGTGCCTGTGTTCTTGAACACTTGTAATGTTTACCCCCATATGTAATTTGAAAGTTTGAGTGGGATTTGTGAGATAATAAGATGCTTATGTGCATACAGAATCATAGAATTCTAGAATTTGGGTTTGAAAAGGACCTTAGGACTTTAGGGTTGGAAAGGACCTTGGGAGGATCATCTAGCTCTAATGCTGCCTGTGTTTAGGAAAATGAGTGTATGATACGAATATACATATATATATATATTTCCTTGCTAACATTTTTCTGGCAGTTGTCCAGGTCCCTACAACCCCTATGCATAACAGCAGTAACAGAACTGTTAAAGCTATTAATGCCTAATTTCATTTGGAAAGCATATATGTCACATTGGTAACATGGACAGTGGGATTGAGTGTGCCCTCAACAAGTCTGCTGATGATACCAAGCTGTGTGGGTCAGTTGATATACTGGAGGGAAGGAATGCCATCCAGAGGGACTTAGACATGCTTGTGAGGTGGGCTGATGCCATCCTCATTAAGTTTAACCATGCCAACTGCGAGGTCCTACACTGGGGTCGGAGCAATCCCAGGCACAGCTCCAGGTTGGGCAGAGAAGAGATTCAGAGCAGCTCTGAGGAGAAGGACTTGGGGGTGGTGGTTGATGATGAGAAGCTGAACATGAGCCATGTTCAGTGTGCACTCTTATCCCATAAAGCCAACTCCATCCTGGGCTTCATCAAAAGGAGCGTGACC
>JASSUY010016359.1:0-25621 GCA_032466535.1 Forpus xanthops | reverse complement strand
AGCTGAAAAATCCATAACACAGTGCTACACCAGCTATTGCTTAAAGAAAAATGACTGCTGCTGCTGAACCCATGACATCCATTTATAGCAAAATACATCTGAAGTTGAGGTTACTGATGTACAGCTGTGTGCTACTGATGTTATCTGGTAAATGGAAGTGAAATACAGTAGCAAAACTTCAGTTGTTGGACACCTGAAGTAACTGATGTTCATGTAAAAAAAAGTATGAAGGATTTTGTGTAATTGAGTAGCATAATCAGCAGAGTTCCATTTTCTTCTGCATCTAAATTTCACATTAGCAGAGCAAGTCTTCATAGGAAAAAAGGTAGAAGTTCTAGTGCATGTGGTATTGTTCATGTAGAAGACCCAAGTCATCTGAATTTGAGTACCTACAATACAGGTGAGATCTCGTCACGATTGCCTGTGATACCTGCAAAACACCGCAGAGCAGGTCTGCTTGTCTGAATCACTCTGGGTTTTACAGCCTGCATCAGCTGCAAGCAGGATGCCCAGGAGGACCCTGATCTCTCACAGGTCCTGGACCACATCTGTAAACCTTGTTGATGCTTCAAGTGTCTGAGGATGTTTCGGATGATACTGAAGGCATGCTTTTAGGCAGGTGAATCCTGCCCCAGATCTTCATTAGAGCTTTATCACCTCTCTCACACATAGGTATCCACATATTTAACTAATGCAGAATTAATTTGCAAGTCAACCCTCCACCCCTGCGGTTATAGGATATGTAGCTCTTGCGGCTCAGAGATACATAGAACTAAGGGATGGAAAATGAGTCCATCAGAAGGGTGACCCTGAAAGTCTGACCATTGTATTTCATCACTTGAATTTCATGGAATTGTTCACACCAACTGAGCAGTTATTTCAGGCTGCTTCTGCCTTCTGCTTGTTTTGGAATGTTTGGAACTATATTCTGTCAGCTATAAGGATGAAGTCTGTCCTGCAGTGCAGGCACCTAGAATGACTACAGACTTTGGTTTATTCTTTTCTCTTCAGAGAAAATTTCCCCATTTCCTTATTTTATAAAGCAGTAATAAAATAAAAATGTTCACTTACCAATTTTATACAGTTCGATGTACTCATCATAGAACTGGATGAGGGAGTCTTTGCTAGAGCCATTCACCAGGAAGTAACTTTTTTCATTCTCTATCCTCACATTTTGGAATCTACATCCTGTGTTTCTGCCATTTTCATCCTTAATGTAAAGCTCACATTCCATCACATCATCATATCTATATACAGGAAGGTATTTTAAATAAACATGGGCAATGTGATATGTTGAAGGAGAATTTGAACTTCCCTAGGTTCAAGCAGACTACTCACCTTGGATTCTTCCAGTAGAGAAAATACTGGGTATCTCCTGGTGCATCCTTGCCTGCCTGCCAAGTGCAGTTCATGAGGGAAATGTTATAAATCACACAGGAGAAGTTTTCAATGGCTGATCCATTTATGCCTGCAGAAACAGGAATATCCATGATAAGTAAAAATCATGTGATGCTGTAAACTGAAGCTAAAAAAATAGCTGAGCTAGCTGTAGGAAGCTTCTTTTTCACAGAAACATTGCCATAAGGCTGCAAAAACTTGTTCATCCTACAGGGAACAAATTAAGGAATGAAGGATTTCAGTGTTTCTTTTATCCCCAGGGCATAGGAAGTAGGCAAATCCTTTCCCAAAGTCTAGTATATTATCTTACAGAATATATCTGCATATGCTGGAAAATGAGCCATTCGTGTTCACTACTGTGACAGAAAAGCTTGCCTCATTGTTTAGAGGAGGTGCTTGGGTTAAGCACAAGAACTGGGAGAAAGCTGGACTCTCATGCTGTAACTGATTCTGAACCCTGAAGCCTGTGAGTGAGTAGGGCATTCACACAGGTAAAAGAAGACACATTGGTGTTTCACACCATCCTTGGTGCTACAGAGGTCTTTCTCGTTTTGCAGTTAATGCTCAGGAATCCAATCCTGAAGTGTTTACACGCAGCATTTAAAAAGCTGAGACTTTAAAAGTAAAGTTGGACTTTTTTCTGCCCTCTGATCAAACAGCCACCTAGCTAGATCTTTCCTCTCTGAAGTGGGTGATAGTGACGATCTCTCCCTTTGCTGTAGCATCTTGAAGTGCATTTCTTTGGAATTTGAGCCTCCTTCTCACTCCTTCTTCAGCCGATTTTCTGCTGCCTGCCCTAACTTCAGGGAAAAGGTAGAGGCTTCCTCTGCTTCTGCCTCTATCCCCCTCCAGCACCCACTATTGAGAGCACCCTTGTGGAAGTGAAGGAAAATCGCCTGTGGAATCTGCCTGTTTGGAGGCTAGGGCCATCTGGGGAGGAACAGCAAAAGAGGGTTTAAGAAGTAAGGTCCTGGCTTGTATTTTGAGGGTCACTGTGAGTGCTTTTCCTCTGCTCCTCCCATTTTATGGGTTATAATGTTCTCCAGATTGTGCCTTTAGCTAGCTTTGTGGTCTAGCTCCTTACAAACTCACCAACAGCCCTGCAGAAAAGCATTTAATAAATAAAGGAGCACTAGCATCTGCATTTGTAACATCTAGAACAGCTATTTGAATCCACCCTTAAACCACTGTAATTTAGTGGTATTTTTGAGCCCTAGTATGAAAGCGAATAATGCAATTATTGAAACAGTTGTGGTAGTGCATCTCTTGCAGAATTTTGGAAACATTCATAACAGAGCAAGTAGTTTTAGCAGATCTGCAAGAAAGAATTTTTAACAGAAAATAGAGCAGTTACCTACTGTGTAAGCAACTGTTTTCTTTAAAAGACTGCAAATGAAGAAAGCCTTACCCAGACCATAAACATTACCTCCAGGGATAAAGGTGAAGGTTTTTGAGATGTTTGTGTTTGGCACTTCAATAGTAAGGAATACCCCTTTGTGCAGAGGCAGGTATAGTTCTACTGGAAACCTGCATAATGGACTCTCCACCTGAAAAATAATGTTTTGATGTTTTATTTCTTTGTTTTAACTCTGCTGGTGTTAGATGATGCTTACTCTGGAAGTACAGAAACTCAGCTTGAAGGCCTAGAATCTCATGTATATATGTGTGTCATTTAGGCTCAAGAGCTAACTCTCTCTTTTACCAATTGAAGGTGATATATAACGGTGCTGAGTGATCAAAAGCACAACTACACAAAAAAACTTTGCCACTCAGGAGTCGGATGCTACGCTAATGTACAACTATTAGAAAAGCCTGATAGTACCCCAGTAGTGTAACAGAAGATGGTTAATAAATAGGGGAACCACAATGGAACTTCATCAAAGGATTAAGCAAAATAGGAGCCTTGACAACCTCCCCAGGGGTCAGAAAGTTGTCTATGGCTTTGTACTTATAACCTTCAATAAAGTTCTAGTGCGGTTTTGTAATATGTATTTCTAAATAAGACATCTGCTAAATAAGACATCTCTATCTCTCTTCCTGTCAAGCTTTTTACTTTTCTCCTTGAATGATGTGGGATTACATATAACCAGTGCTATAAGCATAATCCAATTAGCTGGAAAACAAGTGAAGAACTGGAGATAATAAAAATCCATGGTAGTATTTGGGGAATTAATTTATTTGAAGGGTCTCTTGCTCTGTCTCTCTGAGTCTCACTCAGTCTTATAGTCCCTTTTTTCAGCAGCTACATCCCTATTCATAATGTAGTGTAGATACAGTTCAGGTCTCTGCTTCGTTACTACTTTGTTGGCAGAATTTCAGTTCTGTATAAAGCACAGGATGTCCCCCTGCAGCAAATGCACCCTGGCGTTGGTGGCAGCTTTCCACACAGCCTCTGACAGATCAAGTTGTGGACTGCAAGCAATCGCTGATCAGATTTTACCTGTAATTGATTATTTTTTCCAAAGTAAGTGAAATCAACAAAAGGTAAAGAAAAAAGTGCAATTATTTATCTCAATGAATAACAAGTTTACCTCTGTCTGTATACTTTCAATGACCCTGTCCATGATGGAACATTTGTACTTAGAGAAATTTTTGCTGCTGTCCCAGGTCAGTTCCATTTTTCTCCAATTCATTTGCACATTTGCAATAGGTGATTCTTGTGCCTCTGCTGAAAGTGTTACAGAGTAATTTCAGTAAGGATAGGCTGCTAGTTTTGTTGAATGCAGAAGATAGTATCTGTCAGGCTTAAGATGACAATTGCCAGATTAATTGCAAATATCTCTGATAAATGAAGCATTCAACCCTGTTTCTCAAATTATATCTGCAAAAACATACTTACACTCCACATACTGGATGTCAGCATGCAGGGGATGAAGCAGCATGATATACCACCACATCACACAAATGAGTCCAAGAATATCAAACATCTTTTCTTCAGAGAAAATGAAGCCTTCAGGAAAAACAAAACAAAACAAAAAAAGGAAAACAAAAAATAAAAATAAAGAAATAAAAAATAAAAAAAAAAAACAGAAAAAAAAAACAAAACAAACTTTCCCTCCCCACCCTCAAAAAAAGAAAAATTATGTTTAAGTGTACTTAGTTTTCTGCAAAGCTTTATTTTTATGAGAAGAGTCAAAATACTCTTTGAAAAGGTCAAGCAGAGAGTGCTTCAGGATGTCTGACAGGCACCCCTTCTTTGAAGGAACTGAATAGAATCGCTATTGTCAATTACAACATAGCAGCTTGAGGCAGAGGCCACAGGCTCTCATTATGATGCATACAATCCCTGTATTTGGTGCAGAGGCCATGATTTGATATGCGTGATTGACATGCTTGTGAGGTGGACTGATGCCAACTTCATGAAGTTTAACCATGCCAAGTGCAAGGTCCTACACCTGGGTTGGAGCAATCCCAGGCACAGCTACAGGTTGGGCAGAGAAGAGATTCAGAGCAGTGCTGCAGAGAAGGTCTTTGGGGTGTTGGTTGATGAGAAAATGAACGTGAGCTGGCAGTGTGAGCTTGCAGCCCAGAAAGCCAACTGTATCCTGGGCTGCATCAAAAGGAGCGTGACCAGCAGGTCGAGAGAGGTGATCCTGCCCCTCTACTCTGCTCTCGTGAGACCTCACTTGGAGTTTTTTGTGCAGTTCTGGTGTCCTCAACATGAAAAGGATATGGAAGTATTGGAACAAGTCCAAAAGAGGGCCACGGGGATGATCAAGGGTCTGAAGCACCTCCCGTATGAAGATAGGATGAGAAAGTTGGGGCTGTTCAGCCTGGAGAAGAGAAGGCTGTGTGGAGACCTGTCAGCCTTCCAATATCTGAAAGGAGCCTACAGGGATGCTGGAGAGGGACTCTTCATGAGGGACTGTAGTGATAGGACAAGGGGTAAGAGGTTTAAACTTAAGCAGGGGAAGTTTAGATTGGATATAAAGAGGAAGTTCTTTTCTGTGAGGGTGGTGAGGCACTGGAATGGGTTGCCCAGAGAAGTTGTGGGTGGTGTTTAAGGCCGGGTTGGACAAAGCCTTGAGTGGCATGGTTTAGTGTGAGGTGTTCCTGCCCATGGGGGGGGGGGGAGGTGGGGAGTGGGGGGGGAGTGGTGGAACTAGATGATCTTAAGGTCCTTTCCAACCCTAACTATTATATGATTCTGTGAATCTATTTAGGATTACTGTTTTCCCATATTTATATCCTAACCATACCACTAGAAAGGCAGGTTTTCTTTTTTCTGACCCCGAGAACATCACTGCAGATTCTCCTAGTCAATGTCCCAGTTTCTGCTGCAAAGTAACCATTTAGAGTGGCTTTCAACCATTTGTTGAAGGCACCTTTTGTGATAAGGTTGGTTTGTCTTTTGGTTATGTCAGGGTATGGATAGCTTACTTCTCCATGAGTCGTCCCTTAAAGCCAGCATCATCTCCAAGCACGTTCAGAGCCTGTACCTGCTCCTGCCAGTATGTCTTAGGAGTGCATGGAAAACATCCATGAGTTTCTAACTAAGAAGGAGGAAGAGAAAGGTCTCAATCTTTGCCAAGTTTTGGCAGGAATTAAATGCTGACCTGCATAGCTTTTTTGAATACGGCAAATCTACTGTCTTGATTCAAAGTCTTTTGAGGCTGATTTCAAGATTTATGTAATAATACCTTAATAATACCTTAATAACCCTTAAAATAATGTTATAGCAATGCTGTGAATCACTTTCCTTTTTTCTCTTTTTTGTCTGGAGGTCAAGATCAGAGCTGACTGTGGACATACCATTGGTTTTGTGTATATTATTTATCAATTTCAGCACTATTTTCTATCACCTTTTCTTCTTTTCTTTTCTGACACAGATCAGCTAAGAACAGCTTTCCATTCAGAAAAGTACCTTAGGAGCTAGAATTTTCACCAGCCTTTCCAAAGGCCATTTGGCACTGGATAACCCTGGATTCAGCTGCTTTTCCATGTTCCTGAATATCACAAATAGCAGCACTTATCCTAATGAAGGAATTTTTCATTTTTATTATGTGATCCTTCACTTTTCACCTCATTTCATGGAAAACTGAATATACTAAAGAATGCCAACCATTAGGTGCAGTTTACTGTATCCCACTGTTAAATAAAATATCTTTTTTCCACACTTACTTTGTTAGTATTAGGTTTGGGTCCAGAAATAGTTGAATCTTACAGGGTACATTATTAAACTTGTTGCCTAGATTCAAGTACAACAACTGTGGAGAGAGCATCTTCCTGGCTTTGAAATTTTGAGTTAAAATCTCTCTCCTTCCTCCTTCCCATGGACTACTTCATGGAGCTAGTCCTCTCCAGCCCTGGGTCAGCTGGAAAAGGACCTCCAGCTGAACACCACATGGCACTTTCTGGTTCTTCCTGTGTGTCCTGGAGGAGGACATGACGAAGTGGAACGTTGAGCCCACATTTAAACTGGAAGCCAGTGTGTGTGAACTGAAGGGGAAGGCAGATGCCAAGAAGAGGTTTCCCAAGAAGCCCCCAAACAGCTTAGTTGCTGTTGAGATGGAAGAAGGTGGTCAGTGATCGCCCTGATGCAGAAGGACTGGAATCACTTCCCCTGATTATAGTGAAGGGATTTCTCATCTGGCACTGCAAGGGTCAGACAGTGAATACTCCAACCAGAAATAGAGGGTTTCTGCCTTTGTCCAGGAGGAGGAAAGGGTGGCTGGGTTTACTGGGCTATGTGGATTTGAAGGCTTAGTATATCCAACTACAGAATTATGAGACTTTGGTAGAAACCAGAGCACAGTGTACCCTAGTTCCATTGCTTTCCTATCCTTCTGTATTAATTTTTGTGCTCGTTTCAGAGTGTTGATTCCAGACTGACTCCACTTACAGTGAAAGAAAAAGCCCAGGCAGACTTTCCAAGCAAGCTGGAGTCTTGAATATTTCTAGGAGGCACCTCATAGAAATTAGCTCAATGCGACCTGTCTGACTTGATCTCCAGGAAACAAGCCAAGACAGGGCACCATGGTGGGATTGCAACAGTCTCAGACTTTTCGCTGTCACCTGATTTTTATCGGCTTATCTCTTGCAGTATCTATCATCATGCTACTGTAAGGATGTGGCCACAGCTGCTAGGAAGTGATACAGAAGAATCTTAAGTGCAAACAGTATGGAGGACTGGTAATGAAATGCTGTGTGAGGTACTGGTCTCAACAGTTGTTTCCACTTTCCCATGCTCTCAGTGATCTCCCAGATAATACACATAATAACCTTAAGACTTGTTATTCTAGTCTGTGCCTTTTCATATAAGCATAGTTTTCTCCATTTTGTGCCATCTGTTATTCTTAACCTTTTTGCTTTCCTTTCCTTATCCTATGTTCCTTTTTTGGCAATTGTTTTCCTACTCTCTGGCAACTGCCCACCTTTCCTTTATAGAATTTGCTTCATTCTTCTTGACATCTCCCTATGTCTGCTCTCCCTGATGACTCCTCTGCTTTCAAAATATCCTTCATGTTTCCTACACATGACAGCAGCCCCGTACTGTAAGCATTCTTTACACTTTCTCATGGAAATGCTTGTTCAGAGCGCTGAAAAAGGAGTGAGTCATCTGCCTTCTTAGAAGAGTACTTGCTGGCACCATTGCCTCCAGGCTCTGGACATGCCACTGGCCTTGCAATGGGAATAGCAAGACCTGCAAGTATTCATTTTCCTCATAAGAAATGACCATGTCCTTTGACCACAGCGCTAAGGTGATTTGCTTCCCACAGGGTTTGCGCTTCACAGTTGACTATTTTTTGAAACAAATTACACAAGAAAGGATCAGTGTTGGGTTGTGCCTATATTCTCTCCATCACCCCAGCAGAATATACCAACACATAGCCAGGTTTCCTGTTTTATCTATGGCCTGCAGGAGGAGTAAAAGATATAGGAGCTGTGGTGCACTCTAAGCCATTTATCTGATTGATCCATACCTCCTGACCAGTGGCCAAGCAAATGGCTCCAGCACCATGTAGGTAGAAGCGTTTCTGCCTCCAGCATCTCCCGAACCGCTCTCTTGCAGACAATTGCGGTGTAACTCCCTCTGTTCTGAACAGACCTCAGTATTAAAGGTTTCAAAAGGAACACACATCTAACTGGTTGGTAATGTTGTTTGGAGAATAAGACCAGAAGAAACATCTATTCTTTGTAAGTGGTATTTCCTCATATTTTATTAATATAGGAGGTAATATAGAATTTATTAGGGTGAGACCCCTTGTCCTTAACTCTTCTTGTTTCTGCTTTGCTTCTTTCCTTTTTCTCCCCTGTCCAGCCTCCCCTGCTACACTGGAAACGAGCCCAGAGGGTACTCCAGCACCTGGTTTGCACACTCCTCAATTAAGTCAGTTCCCAGTTCTCTCCAAGGCAGGTTTGCTATAAACATGATTTATCCACCTAAGCTGTGTGAATGTGAGCCAGCCAGTGATACTTGGACTTGGGACTTTTACTTATTTAGAGGTATGTGCATCTGTATAGACTTATGTTTATTTTTTTTCACTAGCAAGATCCTACCATGTAAAACACTGCTAAACTTATTATCTAATGTCACCAGAAGTATGATCAGATCCCTCATAAACTTGATGACAAGCAAACAAGTCTGTCACCAAAATCTGGGAAATAAACACTCTAACCAGAATGATGGGTTAGAATGAGGATATTATTTTGTTATGGTACTGAGTACATGAGGGATTGGGCTACCTAACACACACCGAGACAGTTTACATCTTATATATCTTCATTATGTACATGTTCATTATAATCCTAGAAGGAAGTGCAGCAGGAGGGCCAAGAGACCTCCTTGGATGGATAAGGAGCTGCTGAAGAAAATCTGAAGGAAAAAAGAGGCTTATAAAAGGTGAAAGCAAGGACAGGTGGCCTGGGAAGAATACAGGTATGTTGTTTGGGAAGCTAGGGACCAGGTTAGGAAAGCTAAGGACCACTTCGAATTAAACTTGGCTAGGGATGTTAAAGAGAACAGGAAGGGATTCTGTAGGTACATAGCAAATAAAAGACAGAGTATGGACAACGTGGGCCCCCTCCAGAAGCTGGATACCCTGGATTTGGAGAAGACTGAGGTTCTTAATGACCTCTTAGCCTCAGTCTTCACTGGCAGATGTTTTGAACACACCACCCAAGTCTTGGAAGGCAGATGCAAGGACTGCAAGAATGAAGACTGCAGGCCCACTGTAGGAGAGGATCTGGTTCGAGACCATCTTAAGAACCTGAACATGCACAAGTCCATGGGAGCTGATGAAATCCATCTGTGGGTCCTGAAGGATCTAGCAAATGAAGTTGCTAAGCCATTGTCTATCGTATTTGAAAAATAATGGAAGTCAGGCAAAGTTTTTGATAACTGGAAAAAAGGAATTATAACCCTCATTTTATAGAAATATTATAGTTAGGGACATTGGAATGTGTTTAGTCTTTCCAATTAATTACATGTTCTTGTTTTGTCTAATTTATGACCTTGCCAGGCTCCTTGAATTGTTTTCTTTCACAGCCATTTACCAATTTCTCAGGCTTTACCAATAGGAGGAAGGCCTATATTGGTTTGAGAGAAGACATCTGGTTCTCTCTTTGCATGCTTTCCTTATCTCTATACCTTTTATACGCAGTCAAATTGTAGTTTAAGAATCCTTGTAGCCCTGTCTAAGTCTCTATATTCAGTGAAATATTCATTTACTTTGGTACCCAGTCCATTTGGTCTTTTGTAGCAAGAAAAGATCAAACTTAAGTTTGTTCTGGAATGATCTCTGTATCAATGCGTCAGAAGAAAAATATGGTCGCATTTTAAAGCTGTGTAAGTTTACAGTAGTTTTTATAGAAAGCATCCATTAGATACTGACTTAAGCACTTTCAGTTCTTATCCTCTTAGTTTGTACATTCTGTTATCTTCACGCTTAGTCTGCAAGTGGAGTTTGCTACCACAAAATGTCATCTGAGACCAAGGTTCCTTGGTTCTAATTCCCAGGTTTGTCAGTGACTACGTTCTTAAAAGGCTCTGCAAAAGTTACTCCTGCCCATTACACACTTCTAGAAATGAAAAATGGAATTTTACTTGTAGGCTAATGTGAGGATAAACTGATTCTTATACCTTGTGGGCATATGGAGAATATCATACACTTGCTTACTGTACCAAGCGGCATAGAAATAGGAACAGAAACCTTACAGTATATACCAGGAAATGAAATACTACTTGCAAATTTCTGCCCAGATAACTTCCCTGGAATTAGTTCAGTCTTTAGATCAGTATTTTAGTTTTTGTAGATGATACAGAACTGAGGAAATGGTACCTGGATTTGCTGCAGGAATGGGCTGACAATAATCTGAAATTCAGCAAAAGGAAATGTCCAATCCTGCATCTGGGAAGGAACTACCCTGGCACCAGCACAGGTTGAGGACAACTTGCTGGAAAGCAGCTGGGCAGAAGTAGCCCTTGGAGTCCTGGTGGACACCAAGGTGACCGTGAGCCACCAGTATGCCCTGGAATAAAAGGCAGCCAGAGGCATGCTGCATTAGGCTGAGTGATGCCCGAAGGTAGAGGGAGATGATCCTAGACTGCTGGGTCCTGTTCTGGGATTCTCAGTACAAGAGAGATACAGAGCTGCTGGAGACAGTCTAGTGGAGAACCACAACAATTATTAAGGGATCTGATATGAAAAGAGTCTGAGAAATCTGGGACTGTGCAGCCTGAAAGGATGAAGGCCCAGGGACATCTTATTCGTATGTATAAATTCTCAGCTGTGGGGAGTAAGGAAAATAGAACCAGACTCTGCTCAGTGGTGTCCAGTGACCAGATAAGAGGCAATAGTCAAAAATTGAAATAATGAAATTCAGTGTAAACACAAGAAAACACTTCTTACTGTGGGAGTAGTCAATCACTGGACCCAGTTTCTCAGGGAGGCTGTGGAGCCTCCAGTATTGGGGATAATGACTGGGCAAAGCCCTGAGCAACCTACAGTAGCTGACCCTGCACTGAGCAAGGGGTGGGATAGGACAGCGTACCCAAGTGCCTTCCAGTCTCAACCATCCCAAGATTCTGTGATTTACTTTTTTCAAGAAATGCAAATCCACATTAGTGAGTTTAATTTATAGATAAGGTACAGAAAATAGCATTTTTTTTGGTTATTACAAAATAAATGTCAGGTATCAAATGTTAAATTGCACAGTAGACATCAGAGACATTTCATAGTCCTCCTTAAGTCTTGCAGAAATCTTTAGAAATTTTATATATACACAGATTTAGAGTTTCAATCAATTAGGCTAAAATATCACCAAAATTTTGCCTAGGCTTTTTTAAGCAGAAAGCTAATCCGTATTTGTTATGTGTGCTAGTATAACTGCACCTAACTTAATCCTTGTCAAACATTTGTATTCTGCTCAAAATTTTCTGTGGCAAAAGAAAATCAACAGACAACATAGAGAGACATACCTCTTCATATAAAATCTCTCCTCCTCTCTTGTTTGATTTGGGATCACAGCATCAAGGACACTTGAACTTGTAGTTGTGCTCATGCAAGCATCAGCAAGTCTTTTGCTCTGCTGGTTAACTTTTTTTGCTGCATGCCAGTGTTAATAAGAAATGCTGCAAGTTAGAAAGTGACTCAGTTTTATCATCTCCCTTACTGCTTTTGAACTTCCTTACATTTCCTAATTTGCAGATGTTAGCGATTTCAAGAGCACTGGTCACGCAACTATCTCTTCCTTCCTGTTATGTTGGATTAATAGTCACAATATTCAAATCCATCATACAAAAATACATACTCTGTAGTCATAGTTCATGAATATGCTCATAGAAGCACCTCTCCTAAAAATAAACACATTTTCATGAAAAATATGTTCTGGAAACAACAGCAGTATTGTGTGACAAAGCCATGTTTAAATTGCTTACAACATGGCTACATCAGTCCAGAAAATTCTTCAGTGAGAAAGATCAATCCTTAGCATGTATTTGCAAACAGCTGAGAAAATGATGTCTTGCATATCTATAGCAAAGAAATGGCAAGGAAAATATCGGACCTGAATTTCTGAACTTTCTCACTGCCTGATTACTGGTTAGTTTTTTTTGGCTCATCTTAGGCTACAATACTGTGGGTTAGGTGCAAAAGTGTCTGTATATTCAAATTAAAATAAAATATTCAAAGCACCTGTGGAATTCAATAACGTCATGTTCACAAAATACTTTGCAGTCATATAAATAGAGAGTAAAAGCCACAATGTCCCTTTGACTTCCAGCAGCTTCAGATGTGGCTCTGGGTTGTGCTGAGTGTTATCCACTCCCCAGATTGTTTCGCATGTTATCTGGTGTGCAAATATGTAATCTTCATGCAATAGGTTCTCTTTATTTCTTGGTGTTCTCAAACGCTTGTAACAAGAGTTATTGTAATTGCCACCTATATTCCACTCCCAACACAGGCACAATAGCAGGAAGGTAAAGAATTCTCAAGGCTTTCCTTACTAGTTAGAGATAGAACTGTTCTTAATCCTGCTTTCTTTGAACCAAAACTGTTTGTTGGGAATTTTTTTTTTTTTTTTTTTTTTTTTTTTTTTTTTGTTTGGTTTGGTGTTTTTTTTGGTTTGGTTTTGAGGTTTTTTTCTGGGTTTTTTCTTTCCTTTTTTTGCTATTGTGTCATTTGCTCAATAGCAAATGACATTGCAGGCACTTTAAATGTCTTTGCTTTTCAGTCCACATTGCTCAAAGTCTTGCCTACCTTTACCCAGTGGCTCCCACCAGCCACCACCTCAGTGACCATGACCACCTTGGGTAACTTTTCTGTGGAACCTTTCTCCTGTGCTGCACTGATTTGTGTGGCAGAATGTGTGATTACAAACACCACAAAGCGTGCGGTATTGATATCCCTGATTAATTCTGGTAAAGGGATTTGCATCCTATTGTGGTGGCATATTTGGCCAGACTCTGGTTATCGAAGGTGGTCTTACGGTATCATCTGACCAGTACCTTCAGGATGTCCAAACAGTGGCTAAATTAGTTTTAAATGACCCTTTATAAACTCTAGTCTGGACTAATTCATCATGGCTCTGTATGCACCAGCTGGCACAGCCAATCTTCCCCCTGTTCTCAGCATCTGGTTGCCTGGGCTCCCTCACTGGGAGGTGTGGATGAGCTCTGCTGCCCCCATGGGCAAGCTCAGGACCGTGACTCTACTGGGGACCAGCTTCCTTTAATACATATAAAATCTTTTGTGTTCCCCCTAGCATGTCCCCTGAGATGACAGGGAACAATCATCTCAACAGTTTGTGAACTGTCACCGTCTACAGCTGGCTACTACCATCTAGTGTTCATGATAAGCCAACAGGTTTTATTTAATATGTCATTCTGTGTGTTTTATTCTAGTTCAGTATTGGAAATGTGAGCAGCTGAGACTCCCCCTAGAGTAGTCAAGGGTGGGCAGAGATGTCTCCAGTTCTTCCAAGAAAGCTTCTTTCAGCAGTGGAGGTCTTGGTCCACAAGTGTAGAGTGGTTTGGTCAGTTTAGCATTTGCAGTGTTAGGAGGAGGCCTGAGAAAAACACCAGGCTAACAAAACCTTCAGAAATGTTACCAATCAGAAAGCAGTAGATGGAACAATTGTTGTCATATCCTTCAAGAAGTTGCCAAACGTTGTATGAAGCTGTTTTAAACTAAGAAGTGCTGCTCTTATGCACAGAATTCTGGGAAATTCACAGCATGATTTTTGAAACATTGTTTTTGAAAAACCTGATTTTAAATAATGATACATTTTTTTACCTTTTCCTCTTCTAGATAATGTAAATTCAAGTGAGTATTGGATTATTCTAAGTCTCCTTTTTGGGCTATTCCTTCAGCCTGTCTGGGTCCCTCTGGATGGGAGTCCTTGTCTTGAGCAAATCAGCTAGCACCCCAGTTTGGCATCATCTGCAAACATAATGACAATGCACTCCATCACCTTCTCCCAGTTATTGATTAAGATGTTAATAGGTCCCAGGATAGACCCCTATGGTACCCCATTTTCACAGGCATTTATCCTTGGTAAAATCACACTGATTGTTTCCAATTACCTTCTTCTCTTTAATCTGCCTGGAAATGTGTTCCAAGAGGATTCACACCATGAGTTTTCCAGGTTGATAGGCCTATGAGTTCTTTGAGTTAAACTTTTGGCCTTTTTTAAAATACGGGTATAACATCTTTCCTGAATAAGTTGGAAGTACATTAACTTTCTCCAGCATAAAACAGGAAACTGTTTAAGCTTCTATTTAAAAAGACCATAATGCGAGCTTCTGAGTATCTTGATAATTTCTTTGTTATATTTTCCTATTCCCTTCCTGACAGAGAGCTACGAATGCTTCGCAGCTTGTGGCTAGGTTTTGGTGGATTAGAGCCAAACTATGCTTCACTGGTAATTTTGCTCAGGAGGAACAATATTGTGAAAGGTTGTACAAAGTAGTGTAGTCCCATCAATCTTTCAGCAAGTGATTGTGGGCATTTCAACTCTGGCCACTGCTGCATACTGAGAGAAACAGAAAGTTGGTTTACATGTGTGTCCAGCATGAACTCAGATTCATTAAGAAATTGCCCTTGTTCTGTGCTGTAGCAAGTTTCCCAGGTGATTCTTTGACCAAAAGGCAATCATTAACTTTGTCTGCTAAGGTAGTAGGTGTGCCAGTAACTGCTTGCATCCAGCTACCGTAGAATCTGGATAGTGTGGGGTATGGCCTTGGGCTGCTCTGGTAGCTGGAAGACTTCCCAGTGCTGGAACATGTCCAGGAACAACTGTTCCCAGCACTGTTTTGGCCATGATTTGCAAGCAATGTCCAGAAGTTAGTTCAGGTCAGGGCTAATTTCTCAAGGCAGTTTACATGTGTCCACCTTACTTAAGGGTTTAATATAGTGTACCTGGGCTCTTACATGGCAATTGGCCTCAATGCAAGAAAGCAGTCTTGGGAGTACTTAGTTTAATAATCAAATGTCTAGTATAATTATAAAATTGGCCTAATAATCAAATAGCCATGTTCAAATGTCTAGTATAGAAATCTGAGCTTTTGAGTCTCAAAGTGAAAAACAATTTAACATCAAAGCCTAATGCATCAGTGATTCCTCCCTGAATTATGAAAAACATTCTGAACCTCCCAAAATCTGAATCTCAAAGACCAAAAGAAGCAGAAAGATATATGAATTGTCAAAATTAATGGGGTTACTCAGAAAATAAATTTATTCTTCTTGTGATTTCATTCAGGATATTCATGATAAGTGCTTTCATGCGCTCAAAGGCTAATTCTTTTAAGAGGAGAAACTGCTGAGCATTTTCTCTTTGAGTCTTAGGACCACCTTAGAAGTCAAGGTGAGCTTCCAGCATTGCATTCTCAGGTAGGAACAAGTAGATGTCTCACTAACCAGCCATCTGAACTCGAGAGTCAGGTGATAAGAACCTTTTGGTGTGACTCCATATCAAGGATTGTATGGAATTACTTTCAACTGAAGATGAAAGTTCTGTCTGTGCTCTGCTATTGCCTGCTGAAAGTCTGCCTTTCTTGCTGGAATATCCTTCTTTCCCAAAGGAAGGGATCCAGAAATCAAATTATACCAGTAAAATAGTTGCTGCGCTCCTGATCTCTGTAAAGTGTATCAAGAGATACCCCAGGAGGTGAGAGTATCTGCCTCTTGTCTTCTTCGCTGCCCTCACAGACTCTACTGACTACTTAGCTCTTACAAAGACTTACGTTGAAGCAGATGCTTCTGAGTCGAGCAGAAGAGGCATATTTTATGCTGTAGCTCTCTAGGCAACTACTATTACATAGTAAGGCTCCAGCTCTCCCAATTGCTTCAAGTGTACAAATGGATACCACTGTTTCACAACAGGAACTTAGAAAAAATTGACCAGCTTTGATAAGAACTATTTAGAAAAATATTTAAAGAAAAACTTAGGGTGGAATATACCTCTGAAAGTCATTGAGTCCATTTTCTCACTTAAAGCAGAGCCAATTTCTGTGTCAGATCCAACTGCTTGTCAGGTTGTGTTTTGAGTATATCCAAGGGTGGAGCCTTGGACATCCATTACAGAGACCATTCAACCACTTTCCCTTGTAAATCATTCTTTTTCTTCATATCAAATTGGACTTTCTCTTACTGCAACTTGTGACTGTTACTTCTCCTCACACTGTGCAACTCTCAAACAAGTCTCTTCCATCTTCTCGATATGCAGTAGAAGACTGCAGTAAATCTCCTTAGCTTCTGCTCTCCAGGATGAAAAATTCCAGTTCCTTAAGATGCCCATAATCATATTAGTGTCCTGATGCTGAAGTTTCCCAGCAGCATCGATGTCTTGATTGTACTAGGATGCTGAAATCTGGACATGGAACTGCATGTACAGACTCATGAGGGCTGAATAGAGGGAATAATCTTGACTGCTGTGTCTTCTCCCAGTATGTGGACAGTTTTCATTACCATAAGGAAGCGCTTCCGATTTGTATTCAGTTGATTGCCCACCAAAGCCTTGGAGACTTTTCCTCAGACCTGTCACTCAGCCATTCTTTAGGCTACATGCAGTTGTTTTTTTCTCAAGTATTTGGCATTGCATTTGCTTAACGGGTTCCTATCAACACATTTTTTCAGCCTGTCAAGAATCCTTTGAATGGCAGGCCTGCCCTCCACTATGTCAGGTCATGCTTTCAGTTTGCTGTTATCCAGTCTTGCCAAAGCTGCATTTCATCCCATTGTCCAAGTAGCTGTTAGTACTAAAAATTGTGAGTTTCAGCATTGATCCTTGATGAGAATTGCTCATGACCAGTCAGTGCATTCAACAGCAGCCTGGGCTGTTTTCCAATACCTTGTCCTAACCCTATGGGTCTGAAAACTCAATGTTTTAAGTAGCTCAATAGTAAATCCCTCTATTTGAACAAAAGAATACAGAGATTAATGGAGTCATGCACTCTATATTTTACAATACTAAATTAAAGAACTAAAAAGGCAAGTGAAGTAAGAACATTAAGAGCTGGACATCTATAGAAGTAAATTCTGAGCTGATGTCAAGTAAATGGTGGATGGTCTCTGTAACAAATGTAAGCTCTAGGATTAGTTAGGGTTTTCGACATATTCCTGTCTTTTAAGATTCCTGTTGATTACAGGCCACCACTTTCTGTCAGCCTGTTTTCAATCCCATTCTCAATTTTCTAGTAGCTTTAGTAAGAGATGTAAGAAAATTTCAAGTATGAATAGGCCTGTTCTTGAGAGTAGAACAATGGCATTCAGGTACCAGGAATTTTATAAAAAAAAAAATTATTTATCTCAGTATTTTCATTCTTAATCTTTTTAATATGAAACAAACTCAGTTTTTCTTTAAACGAATTAAAATGTAACTAAAATTTCTTGATTGAAATATTTCAATCATATTCACAAAAGGACAAGACACCCAAAGAGTCAAAGTTAGCCAAAACTAAAATCTAATACAATAGCATTTAAAAAAATTACATGTGAGGTACCACTCTCTTTTGGCTTCACTACTGGTTTTGCCAAGAAAAGGAAGAGACTGAAGAAAGCATGTACATTATTCCAGACTTTCCACACGCATATACAGTTGCCTGAGCTAAGAAATACAATTTCAAATTCCTCAGGGCTTTTTTGTTATTTCAATATGTCAGCAACTAATGTTATCTCTTCCTTATCAGATGTTATTGATTGAATTTTGCTCTCCATCAGCTGAAAGAAAAAGAAGAACTTACATTAGTTTTATAAATAAGATGTCTTGTTTTCAACTGTGATAGAGCTGCTGGTCAGATTGCTGGTCAAGTGCCATGTATGACCACTGCAGTCTGTCCTGTTACCTTACAAAATCCTATTTTGAACAGTTTTCTGTGTCACTTTGCTTTCTATCTTGTGTGTGTAACCTCAAACAACAAACTTCATTAAAGCTGGGACTAGTGGGTGGGTAGGAGAATCCTGCAGCTGCAGGAACCAAAGGTGAGAGGTGGTGGCCTGATAGGGTGACCCAGGATCCAGACACAGAGATCACATGTGAGGAACTTGAAAATTTATGGTTTTTGTACTTGAGGAGATTGAGGGTGTATGCACTTCTCACTGGCGAATTTCAGCCATGCTCAGTTGGAGAGGAGCAGGAGGACTGGGATATCTGTGACCCTGTTTATGTGACTGCTGCT
This sequence comes from Forpus xanthops, assembly GCA_032466535.1. Classification (NCBI taxonomy): domain Eukaryota; kingdom Metazoa; phylum Chordata; class Aves; order Psittaciformes; family Psittacidae; genus Forpus; species Forpus xanthops. Next base: position 7,107 of record JASSUY010016359.1, on the reverse strand, counting down.
AGTGTTGACATGCTGCCAGTAAAGGCCCCTGTGCTGGTCTTTGTGGTTGCTTGCATTAGTGTCCTCTATGTGTGTGTCATTGTACATATGTGTGCTTCATGTTGGGAAAATACACAGTCCTTCCTGCTGCCTGCACCTACCAATGGGGGCATCAACTGCACCACATATGGGACTAGAACAAGATAAACTTTCTGGTTCTGTAAGAGCATTGCATTTGACTTTTCTTAACAAATTTTCCTGCTGATTTGCTCTTGTAATTCCTCAAAATATGACAAAGGAAGAGTTATTCTCCATGTTAAGTTCCTTATAATTTTAAAAATACCTGCAGTAGAGTCTTGTGCATACTTTACACATTTAATATTAAATAGAAAGAGAACATACCTCTGTATTATCAGGCAGTCCACAAAATGCATTTTTTGGCTCTGGGACTTGTAGAAATGTTGCTTTCCAGCAGCCAGTCCTGAATATCAAAAGGGATGGAGTAGAAAATTAAAAATAAGTAATGGTTGTGTCAAAAGCATTGCACCCTTGAACTAGCTCTTATCTTTCTCTTCCAGCACAGAAGAGAAATAAATAAAAAAAAAAATTGTCTCAGCATAGAACGAATATACATCAAGAAAACACTAATAATTTGGATAGTAATAGCTTCATTTTTGGTTAAAGATTCACTATAGTTATTTTTTTGAAAGAAAAATGAATTTGTCCTGCTCTTTAAGTCACTATAAATGGTGAAAATGGGTGCAGAAATTTTCACAAGTTGGAAGAACAGTATCTTCTCTGATTATTGTGCATTTCTATACAAAGTGCATGATGCAGCAGCGTACCCTTTTACATTCTGTTCCACTTGGTCTATTTTAAGAAGTAAACTGCTTAGCTTGTGTGCTATCAGATACATTCAGTTTACTAGGTCAATACTAGTGAATGTTGCGAAATCTTTACAGGTAACCAAATATATAATTGCATATAATTGCTCTCCTTGCTATGTTGATATAAGAGGTCGAGTTAAAACTTGTATGGATCAGACAGGGAGGGACTTTGGGCATCACCATTATCATACTTGTCTCAGAATCAATCATTTGGATTGATTTCTAATACAGTGTCAGTGAAAAAGTTGTATCTATAGTACCGAGACACCTCTACCTTATTTATTTAAGAACTGCAGATGTTTCACACACCTATACAAAATAAAGGCACAAATTGTTTACCATTTGCCGAATAAAATTGTGAAAATTGCCACTAGAAGTGTCCCAACTGCTACCACAAGTAAGATCCATACTGAAGAAGACATTTCCTCATTTCCTGAAAGACAAATAGTCACAAAGTATTATCGATAAAGAGGAGCAGATGCACAGCTGTGACAAACTTCTACTCTGGTGACTGACAGATCAATTCTTTGATTTCACACCTTTGCAGTAATGTCTGCTGGGAAGGATTAACATTGAGCCTGTTCGTTCTTCCCATGCAATAAGCAGGACTAAGCAGCAGCAAGCAGCTGCATTGTACTTGGTAGTAGTACTTAAACAATGACGGCACTTCAGCTGCAAACATGTAGCTTTCGATATTTATTTCTAATGTTAGAGTGCTAAGAGATTTATTAAGTCTCTTCCTCCTCTTTGCAGTGTGGAGTGAAACAAAATGTTTGCCAATCCTGTGTGTCTGTAGGTGTACACCAGTGTGTGGAGGTAGACAAGACATCACTGAGGGAAGAGTAGCCCAAGGCATGGATTTGTTCTTACCAAACTCTACAGGTGCACTCCACTCCCCCCAGGCTGGGTTCACAAAGCAGACACTTCCAGCCGCTCTCATTTGCAAGAGACACTTGTTTCTTGTGTTGTATCTTTGAAACATGTGATTATTTCCCCCTTCCTAAAAACAAAGCAAAGCTGTGTTTTATTTTGTTGTGAGTCGAGGTGTTGATAACATGCAAGTGCCATTTACCCATGAAACATCCAAGAAGCTGTGAGGGCATTGCTTTGTAAAGCAGACTCCTGCTCTGAGCAAAAAATTATACATGTTAATATTTGTTGTGTACATAATATGTAACACATCAATGTATCCTAAAAGTAGCCTGTCACTCAGTAAAATTTTTAAGTTTTGAAGCTTTCTGTATTTTACACTATGTTTTATAATTTCTAATGATATATATAATGTACTGGTAATTTCCCTCAGCACATTGACAGAGACAGAAAAACATCTTGAACTGTCTCATTTCAACACTGTTAGAATTGAGGAGATAGAACTGAGGAATAAACTGTCTGTGTACACCTCACCTTCCTCAGTTTTTGCATTATGACTTTTCAGCCAGCCAAATCTGTAAAATAAGTTCAAGACTGAAGCAGTTGGTGTTACTAGAATTTACTGAAACACACCTGGTACTGGAGACTTTCAGGATAGAGGTGGGATGTGCAAGTTGCTCTGATTGGAAGGAGGTGCAGCATATCTGGAGGGTACCCTCCATCCCAAAGGGCTTTTGTGGTCTTTTTTTTTTTGTTTTAATAAACAAAATTAAATGCCTAAGAGGTGTTTTCATTGTTTGTCTCTGTGTTTTCTCTGCTGTCACTGACGTGTAACTTCAAATCCTGTTCCAAATATTTGAAGGGGGGAGAGTGGCCAATGTAATGTGAAATGGAAGGTTTTTCAAAGTACTTGCAGAATAGTAATCAAGTTCTGCCCTTGAGTATATAATAAATGACATATATCATGATGATTTAAATTTTGACACATTCATGAAAGCTATAATGATCCCATAAAGCAGAAGACATTTGTCACATGATGATTTAAAAGCGTTTGAGTGCCATTTATTTTTCGCACTATGAAATTAACACATATTGCTGATTAAAAGAACAAGCAAACCTACTTGTATAGAAGTATAGATGGTTTTTCCTTCAGGATTATCCTGTAAATTGAGAAAAAAGATTAATTTTGTATTTAGATGATAAGTCATCTTTATCTACAGTCCCCTTTTTCTGCATTAGTCTTTCTTATCTGCTTGACAGGTTGTTAGTAAGAACTAGTAATTTATCTAACATTTATTATCTAATTTATAATTTGCCTAGAAATCCAAGTTTATTTTGTAAGCAATTCTTCTGTGGGAAAGTATTAGTATTTGTTTTCTTAACCACCAGAGGTGAGAAACAAATTTTATTTCAGACTGGCGAGTAAACTAAAACACCAAGCAAACCAGATTGGAATGAAACTGTAACTTTATTCTTAAAAAGAAAAAGGTAGAAATCTATAAATAAACTTTTTAGTTTATATCTAATGTTTACATTTTAAAATACATGTCACTATATTTAGTTGTAAATGCTATGTAAAATTGTCTTCCCTCAGATGAAAATACTCAGGTCTGACATGGATTCAGCGATATTTTAGGCTGCCCTCCAATTGCAATTTTGATAGAATAAAAATTCACTCATTCCTTCCAAATAGCCATAATGACTACTATGAAATGTGGTGGCTACTCAGAACTAATAGCTGTAGAAAGTATCATCACATTAGTCTGCTAGAGATACATATTTTATTTAATATTTTTCATTTTGTATTATTCCATTTTAAACCAAAATGAAATTAATCTAAACTCTTTTATCAAATAATTTCCTGCATGATCATGTGGCACCTGAACACCTTTTTTGCAAGGCATGCTGCTGTACAGGACAGCTTCTAGAATCTGTAAAAAAAAACTAGTGTAAGAATAGGGATCAATCTAGGGGAAAAGTACAACACTACAGTCTCCCTTTTCTTGTGTTTATAGTAAAATAATCTATAAGAAATGAAAACAGTGAGGTCATGGAAGGCTTCAGAAGGACAGCTGTTTCTTTGTGAATTTTAGGAGAAGAGATGTATTAAAGTATTTTAGAAAATTAAGGAGAAAATACGTATGGTAGATGAAAGAGACTCCTTCCTGCATGGGGTGGTGGCACCAACATCCTAACCTGATGAAGGCCTGTTGCTTTTCGGGTACTAGGGTCCAGGATGATACAAAAGGACTTCCAGACTTGCCTAGCAATTAAACTATTACCCCTTCCTGCTTTTTTTTTTTTTTTTTGTGTGGGCATCAGTGATGTGGCCAGGGATAACTGCTGGAGGGAATGACGAGGGGCAGGAAGCCCAGGTGGTGTCTCCACAGTCTCTCCTGTGAAAGGAAAAGTCTTGAGCAGAATCGCAATCATCCAGCAGGTCAACAGCTGCCTGAATGCCCGATGTCACAGGCAGGGCTTTGGCTTCTGTAACCCTTTTTGAGAAACAGGGGCTGTTCACTATGTATGGGAAGTGGGTTGTGAGTGTTCTTGCAAACAGCCTTGCTAACCTGGTTCTTGTGATTCATGTAAAGGAGTTCCTTTAATATGTAAGGTTCTGTCTCGAGGCAAATGATGAACCAGGAAGAGAGCTTATGACCAGCTATCAAAGGGCAGACAAGCACAGATGGCAGTGCATCTCCCAGTCAAGAAAAAGAGCAGATGAGGCCCTCTTCAGGCAGCTTGGGAAAGCCTCCCAGCTACAGGCTTTTCCTGTAGCCTAAGGAAATTGCCCTGGCCTCGAGTGCGAAGTTACTGGTTGATCTACGAGGACAACCTCCCCAGAGCATGAAAGCAGTCCATTGCAGTGTGCAGAAAATGCAACAAGAGTGCCAGGTGAGCATGGCAGGGCACGAAGCCTGAGTCTGAGCTCAGAGACAGAAAGGAAGTATGCAGAAGGTAGAAGAAAGGATTTGGGAGGAATATAAGACAGCACCTGCACATGCAGGAGTGGAGTTCGGTAAGCCAAAGCTCAGCTGGAGTTCAGACGAGTGAGGGAAGTGAACACAAGAAAGTTTTTTATGAGCACACTTGGAAGCTTAAGGGACGTTAAGAGGAATACAGCTCACTGAGTTGGGGGAACCTAGTGACAAGAGATGTGGAGAAGACTGAGGTATTTGATGCTTTTTTTAGTTCCATTTCCACTGGAAAGGTTAACCTTCAGGTTTCCCAGATATCCTAATCTATAAAGCCTTAACTTAAAACATGGCTGAAGAAGAAACCAAAAGTCCCAGCAAATTCAGTTTATCAGTGTCAGACGTGAAAGATGTGTTTGAATTTCTGTTATTCGTAGTGTTATGTATATTGCTGTGAAATAGCAAGCCCGATCCAGACTAAGTTCCAAATAGGAAAAAACTAGGGAACGCCTTCACTTAGCCACTAGGTGGCCAAACCTGGTTATAACCAGGCAGGTTTTCCTTTGTAGTCACCGTCCGCCACCCTGTGGTCATTTGCCGCAGTTCTGCCACAGTTGCGGTTGTTTAGGTTTGCTCGTTTTGCAGCGCAGCGCAGCAGTCTCACGCCTTTCCTATCTGTGAAAAGACTTGGAAAACCAAGGTCTGAAATTGACTTTCAGCAGCTTGAGTCACTCCCACAGTAACCACACCACCTTTCTGCTTTCTCTCACATTAATTTTTCTTTTAATTAACATTATACAGCTTCAACTTTTGGACCAATGGGTGTGTTGCTTGCATTTGATACCTGGATAAGCTATTTATATTTCATATATAGAGAAGATTCATTCACCTCCATCAAATTTTACTTGCTAAGTGGATGCACATTCCTCTATTCAGTAATTCAGCATAGCTCTAACTTTTCACAGAGATACAGTCACCGCTGGAAGGACTCCAAGACACCTGCAACAGGTCTTGGTGAGATAAATGCATTTTTTGAGTTCTGAAACAGCCAAAGCCGTGGTACGTTCAAGACTTGATTAACCACACTTCTATTCTTAGTCCCACACAGTCACAGTCATCCAGTGTATCTCCAGCAACATGTCATTCAGGGGAGCAGGGATACAAAAGTGGGGTGGCACAGCATAAAAAGGTGCCTGAAAGGTGCAAGCTCAAAGGAATATGGTGCTACACGTCAGGAAGGCTACATTGCACAAGGGAAACTTTTTTTTTTTCACCTATTTGCATTTGTAAACTTATGGGTTAACGTTTTTATGTAGGTGAAGAAATTTCTCTTACCTTATACTTTATGTCAATTTTATATTTAAAACACTTGTCTTTGTTAGAGTGACTTATTTGCGGTCGTTGCCATTGAATAATGCAATTGTTTTTAATTTCATCACAGTTGACAGAGATATTTGTTGGAGGCATGAGCTTTTCTGAAATGATATAACCAGAAATTAAAGTAATTAAAATAACTTGTTCTCTTTTTGCTTTGATAAATGAGAGTGCAATTGCAAGTAACACCTATATTAAGATACTGATTTGTATCCATTTTTCTTAGGAAATCTCTTAGAAATTACTGAAAGACCATAGATCTTTAAATCTTGTCCCCAGCATCAGTAGAAATGGGGACTAAGAGAGGGAACATTACTCAAGAGCATACAAAGACATAGCTAAATTGCTTTTCCTTATAGAATGTAGCCTTCTTTGCTCAATTTTTTGAGACAATACCAAAACCAGTGGGTCTTTACCAGAAAGGATTTGCCACAGTAAAAATAATTAGACAGGATGCTTCTAAGTAGGCCACCACATGTGAAAGAGCATATGAAAATTTGCGATATCTTGCATGCATATTAATTTGTTTAACCAAGGGTATGGTGTTGGTGTGTGCCATCCCCACTGGCAATGAGAAACACAAATCACTGCTCAGATAAACTTCTCCTTGAAAAGTTTCTGGCCACCATTGAAAGTATAGCAGGGAAGTACAGTCTCTTAAGTCCTGTGGACCTTGCTACAACTAAACCCAATAAGCGTTGATTCCTAAAGAATCTGAGGCAGGCTGCAGCTGTAGAGCTTTCTTGCTTAATTTCCCTCATTGTTCTGATGCTTGGGGAATAGGTTTACTTGAAGAGGCCATGAACTTTCACTTTCAGCTCTAGGTGAGACAAGGTATTTGGTTCCTTCTCTGGGAAAAATGCTCTACCACCCTTATGCAATAGTGAAAATAAAGCATAAAAAAAACTATTTACTTACCAATTTTATACAGTTGAATGTACGCATCATAGGATTGGATCAGGGAGTCTTTGCTAGAGCCATTCACCAGGAAGTAAGTTTTTTCAGTCTCTATCCTCACATTTTGGAATCTACATCCTGTGTTTCTGCCATTTTCATCCTTAATGTAAAGCTCACATTCCATC
>JASSUY010016357.1:0-18358 GCA_032466535.1 Forpus xanthops | reverse complement strand
CTAAAAATCCAAAACACAGTGCTACACCAGCTACTGCTTAAAGAAAAATGACTGCTGCTGCTGAACCCATGACACCGCCCCACTGCAGCTTTAGGAAATGAGGCTGCGGGGGGACACACAGCTGTGCTGGATAGATGTCCTAGTGACAGACACAGGTCCCTGCCCATTAAGCCACAGCATCCCACAGATAAACACCATCCTTTTCTCACCTCCTCACTGAGAACGTTGAGCTGATGGCTTTATAAATAGGCTGTGCCCTTGCAAGGCTGGTGTCTCCATCACCACAAAGCACCTTGCAACAAGGAACCCCAATGCTTGAAAGGGTCCAAGTATGGGACCGCCCCAAAGCATGTAACTGCTTTTCCTTCTTGTTGTCAGAGGGACAGCAGCCCTGCAAACCACAGCCTGTTTGCCAGGCCCCACTGCCAGCTGCAGCCACCTGACAGGCGCAGTGACCCTGAGTGATTATTTAGCAGTGGATTGTATAACAGAGCAGGGCAGACATTACATTTCTGTCCCTGACCTCAGCCCTGGGGTATCTCCCACCCAGAAAACTTCCAGTCTAATCTTTCAGACCTCAGAGGAGCAGTCTGGGGCATCTGACACCATCCTTCAGAGAGGAGTGGTCAGTGGGGACCAGGTATCTCTGGGCAGGAATGGGCTGCTCAACACACCCCAGTCTCACAGAGGAGAGAAGAGGAGGGACCTAATGCCCCCACAAGGGCTCAGGTGTGGAGACCAGACCGTGCTGAAATGCCTGGACCCTACAAAGCCTCCCTGCTCCCTGCTGCCCATCTAAATAAAGTCCTACACCCACCTCTCCATGTCAGGATTAGCTGTGCCACAAGGTGAAGATGGATAAGCTGTCCTTGGGCACAGCAAGCCAGCTCTAACAGCTCCCCTGGGTTCCAGCCACACTGCCTCTGGGAGCAGCTGAGCTCCCTGGACCTGCCCCAGGGGTGGAGAGGCAGTGGAGAGGTGCCCACATAATTTAGAGCTCAGGGCACATCAGCCTTGTGCTGGTGGTGTCCCCAGACCATGTTGCTCTTTCATGTGGCTGAGGAATGTGTGCTCAGAGCAATGACCTACAGCCCTCAGTGGTCAGCAGAATGCTGCAATGTTTCAAGAAGACAGGCATGGGCACTGATCACTGCTGGGCACTTGCCAGCTGGTTCTGATCCATCTCATTCAGAAATCAAGCCAAACCCAGTTCTCCTGAAGCCCTGTTTATGAGCTTGACTTCAGCCTGCCCCAGGTCTAAGCATCCCCTTTCAGCAGATCTTGGTGGCTGTGAGCAGCCCCTCCAGGATTAGCATGGATTTGCTGGGAAGCTGGAAAGGACCAGCAGAGCCCCCGGGCTGGTTGACATGAGGAGACACCGCCTACAAGGAGAGGTGATGACTGGCATGGTTATTTGGGAAGGAGAGGAGGTTGGGGCAATTTAGAAGCTACACTAACTTGGAGGGCAGATACAGGGAGGATGGAGCCAAGGTCTTTCCAGTAGGTCAAGGGCACTGTAACATAAAGCAGAGATTGCATCCAGGCCAGTTCAGATAGGGCATTAGCAAAAGCTCCCTATGCAGAAGGGTGGTGCAGCCCTGGGACATGCACCCAGAGAGGAGGCGACTCCATCCTCGGAAGCTTTTTGGCGTTTCAGCCCTAGCTCTCAGAGCCGCAGCTGCTCTGACCCAGCAGTCAATGGTTGGCTGGATCACAGACCTCCACAGGACCCTATCACCAGCACTTTTATGAGTCCATGATAAATTGGGTGGTATGCCTTCAGCCGTACACACCAACTTACATCAAACACTGCTCTTGTACAACCTACAGAGATGTACCTGCTCAGAGGTGCAGCAGCCCACTGAGGATTTTGCAGCAAACTGAGCTTGGAAACACAGATTTTACCCAACAGCCACAGGAAAAAAATAGGTTCAAAGGATAACAGCAGAAAACTCAGTATTTAAAATCTGTGATTGTTCCCATAGCTGGGCTGGAGAGCCAGCTGCTGCATTGTAATAAAGGCCAACTATTAACCAGGGGGTAAAGAGGCATGATCCTCTCTGCGGAGCAGGGGGTACATTACTGAGCCTGAGGTCTGCGTGTGCCAGCACTGCCAGATGATAAGCAGCAAGGTACAGGGATGATCCTGCAGTGTCCTGCGAGCAGCACAGAGGGATGTTGAGTGTGTGAGCTGCACCCTGCAGCAACACCCAGCTAACAGAGCTCACCTGGAACCATGATTACCCATATCTTTGACAGGGAAGAAAGGAATTAAGGGTGAATTAAGGTATTTTTAATAGGTTACATAAACAATTAACTCCAAAGCTGCCTTATAAATAGGTGGCATGAGCTGTCAGTGCTTCTACTGGGCCTTTAACAGAAAAAACATTTTGGCTGTTTCAAAATCAAACTGCCCTCCCTTTGGGCAAGTCAGATCTCAGCTGGAGGAAGCAGCTTTGGATTGCTAGGAATATTTGGATTTTGCAAGGCTAGTCTGCTTCATTTACAGGCAATGGGGAATTGCTTCGGAGTGGGTCCTTGTATCTTAAAAACCTCACATGTGTGCCTTGTGCCTTGCAGTACAAAGCAGGCTTGGGCTGTATCCTGCTGTGCTGCTGCTGGCAGGGGGGCTGCTCAGCCTGCCTGGGGCATGAGAGCTCTGCTCCAGCCAGGCAGCAAGGTCTGGCTCAGATCAGCTTCTGAAAGAGCAGAGCTAAGTGAGGACAGAGTTTGAATGCAGTAATACTACAGGAATGCACTTGCTGTGGCTGAAGCTGCCATAGCTATACCTAGTTCCATTGCAAGGGAGCCAGTACCACACTAGACCATGCTCCTGGGGCCTGCAGTGCTCCTGCTGGCGTCACCCCTCCAGCGTGATGCCTTTACACTTTTCCTCCTTGCTACCATAGGGAACCAGAGCTGGCAGCAACTCCCAGGGGAGCCAGCTTGGGATCACACTCACCACAGGAGGCTGGGGGTTAGGGATCACAGCACACTCACTGTGCAGCAGGGTATTTAACAGCTCTGGGCAAAGGGTATGCCCAAGAAGTGTGCCTGGGTGCAAGTGCTCCTTTATCATCCCTTATCCCTTATTACTCATGACAGGCTGCTCCTCTGGCTGCCTGTGAGCAGGAGTTTCTACCCTGCTCAAAGGGTAGGAGCTCAGAGTTGCTTTTGCCACCTGATCATACTGATCCAGCAGTGCTTTAACCCTCAAGGACAACGTGCCACCTTGTATGGCAGGGTGTGTGCACTGAGTCACAAGTGCTGGAGGTGACCCGGCATAGATAAGGTTGAGACCCCAGGCCAGGACAAATGTCACTGTGTTCGCTGCAGGCCACAACTGCCTAAGGAGTGCAGATGCTGGCAGCTGCCTTGCACTCCCATCTACTCCTGTCCCCAGCAAGACAGAGACAGCAGAGCACTTGGGCAGCTTGTGCAAGAGACACAAAGCAAGGGGGTTGCACAGCCCAGAGGCAGAGGGAAATGACAAACTGAGGTTGATTCTTCTTTTCCCATGCTGAGAGTTACAAAATCCATGGCCAAGGTTCCACCCCCAAGAGACTGTGACCTCTGGTTCTGCCTGCTGAAAAACACGTGCCTGAAAGAAGAGAGCACAGACAAAAGGAAAGCAAAGAAAGAACAAATCCAGAGGGAAAACAGAGCAGGATCAAGCTCTGTCTGAGGCCAAGGAGGGAAGGCAAAGGAACAGCTTTCCAAACAGCTCAATTACTCACCGTGCTACGCAGCTGCTGTACAAGTGATGTACCCTTCCTCTTCTGAAACCCTGTTTAAAGACAGTTTTTGTTACATACGGTAAGGGTGGAAAACAGAAAGAAGGTGGAAATTTCCCCCAAATAAACAACATGCTTTATTTGGTATCAAAACAACTGTTTTCTTTGAGGTATAAATGATCTGGCTCAAAGCTTGAAGCTGGCCCCATTCTTTGCCAGGAAGATAACGAAGGGGAAGCCAGAGAACAGCCAGAGCTTGACAGCACACAGCTGGTGTGACCAAGCTTTGCCAAGCTCCTGCTCTGGCTCAAGGCAATCTCCACCAGTGTAAACGCTTCTCCCTTACCCACATCCTCCCTTCTGCTGCCCATCAGTACAATACAGGTATCCTACCTCCTTGAAAACACCCAGGAAGGGCTTATTGCTCCCTGCACAGGGGCGAGCTCCAGATGGGGCCCACAGGTATGGCCAGCACAGGAGCCAGGGAGGCAGACAAACCTCCACCTCTGCCATGGCTCCCCATGTGTCCATTGTAAGTGGAACAGGCAGAGCCCAGAAATGGGAGGAAAGGGAATGGGACCCAGTCCCACGCTCTCCAGATAAACCTGCAGGCTCCTCAGCCCTTTTGTGAGCTCTTTGAGGCAGATGTCTTGCCCCACAGTGGGCCCAGGTATTTCATCGGGCTCTGCTTGTGCCACTATGACAGCCAGTTTTCACATGCCTCTCAGTGGCATGAGAGAACTCTGATCCAGTTTTCTCATGCTCTTTCATGCTTCAAACACTCCTCAGAGGTCCCAGACCATTGTAGGTACTGCTCACGCCTTTGGTTGTCGTATCCTTCTCCATTCTGTCCCCAGTGGAAGCAATCACACTTACCTTGCAAGGTCTGTTTTTCTTAAGCCAGGCTGCCATTTATCCATTACTATTGACGTATCAAGAGCATTTGCACATGCTTGGAAGCACATCAGCACCCTCAAGGAAGAGGGATGAAATATCTTCCCTTGCCTGATAGATTAAATTGCTTAAGCAAGTGGAATCAAATCCAGATTTCTGGCTTACCCAGTAGAGCTCTTTTGCAACGCTGTTCTCAGCAGAGGAGTCACAGAGATGCCTTATCTCCCATCTCCAAGCTGGCAAGACCTCAGGAAAGATGCAGACATCAAAGTTTTCCAACTTGGACATTTCCAGGTTAATACAGAGAAGATTCCCAGGGCAAGGATTTGTTTCTGAAGAAACAACCTTTCACACTGCCCTCTCTGAAATGCAGCTGTGCTCAGCAGCACATGTGCTTGCTGCCCTTGACATGCTCTACACAGCCTCCCTCCTCGCTCACAGATGTCTCAGCAGATCACCCTGCATGAGCTGGACCGGCCACCATGGCAAACAGAGCCCAAACTCAGTGCTGGGAGTCCTTCTGCATGTCTAGCTTTGTGCATCCATATTCGTGATACAGCGTGGGTGCTGCAGGAGAGCATATCATCATAGATGGTTTGTGTTGGAAGGGACCTTAAGATCACCTAGTTCCACTGCCCTGCCACAGGCAGGGACACCTTCCACTAGACCAGATCGCTCCAAGCTCCATCCAACCTGACCTTGGACACTGCCAGGGATGGGGCAGCCACAGCTTCCTTGTCTCTAACTTGAACTTCCCCTGTTGAAGCTGAAACTCGTTATCCCTTGTCCTATCTCTGCAGTCCCTGATGAAGAGTCCCTCCCCGGCATCCTTATACGGCTCCCTTTAGATACTGGAATGCTGCTATGAGGTCTCCACGCAGCCTTCTCCAGGCTGAACAGCCCCAACTCTCTCATCCTATCTTCATACGGGAGGTGCTCCAGTCCCCCGATCATCCTCGGTCCCTCCTCTGGACTTGCTCCAGCAGCTCCCTGACCTCAAACAGCCCATGAGCACAACCCAAAAGCAGTGTAAAAGGCAGGTAGTGCGCGATGTCACTGTCCCAGCCCAGCAGCCAGCCTTGGGCTGCAGGCTCCTGCCCCAGCTGAAGTACGGGGCAGCAGCCAACACACCCGGCCCATGGCGCTGAGCTCGGAGCAAAGGGATTTGTTGCTGCCACCTGCTGTCCCCTATCACCAGGGCAGGCTTTGCTCTGCTCTACGTGCCAGCACTGCCCTAGGGGCTGGGCCTGCACCGGGAGTGCGAACAGCAGGACCCATTGTCCAGACCGACCCCTGCCGAGCACTAGAGGGACCCAAAGACTTGTTTGTACATCCAGAGACACCAACGGAGAAAGGAAAGCAGCGGCTTCTGTGTTCCCATTCTCCAAAAGTACAGTCGGTAAAGCTGCCCTTGGTTTTCTTCTCAGCCTGCTGCAAGCCAGGGCCGTCTGCTCCGACTGGGAACGCTCACATCGGTTTCCACATATTCCATCCGCAGCCCAAGAGAGGGTTGAGCACAAGGCAAGAGACATCTCAGGGGAGAGCCCAGACTGCACCTGATAGTTAAAAGCCCCAAAGGCAAGGCACAAAGGTTGTACAGGTCCCAGCACGCTGCAGCACAAGCCAGGGTGAGACTGGCACAAAGGAAGCAGGAGGCATAAGAAGCATTTTATTTGCAATTCCTTGAGGAACAGACAGTGAGAAGATGCACAGTTGAGAGGAGACGGGAAGTATAATACAGAAGGAGCCACAAGACCACAACAGGAGCAGTCTGAGCAACACACTGACAGTAATTTTATTGCTAAGCTAAAATTGGTCTTCTAACATGTTTCCATAGGCATTAAACCAGGAATTGCTCCTATTGGCTCTACAGCTTTTTCTAGGAGTAAATGATGCTTTCTACAACAGCAGTGGGATATTCAGGGATGCTCAAGGAAGTGAACTCCATTTGGTGTTCCAAGAGTATTTGCCAATGGGCATCACACCCCACTCACACATGCTTTCTCAGAGCTTGAGTGGCCAATATTTAATTTCACTTCCTTCAGTCTGGAACTGTGCCCACAAAGACCTTAATGCAGTTTTACCAATCCACTTTATAGCAGTGCTTGTATGCAATTCAGATTAACCTAGTGCTGTCCCCTGTGTAGAAGGTCCTGTTTTATGCTGGTGTAAATGGTGCCAAGGTCAGTGCTAGTTGGTGCAGAGCAGTGGAGGATGCTGCTGCAGGCAGCCAGGGAAGGCAACACCTCCAGTTCATATGCCAGGCCTCAGCGGACACTGGAGACAGGAAGCAATTCAGAGACAGCATCTGTGTCCACATACACACCCAAGGGATGCTTCCCAAGGCATGCTCCTTGCAGGCTGAAGTCACTGGCCCATTAATTTGCTTCATAATCTCCAGGTCAGATTGTGTTTATTTCTGTGAATTCCACTGCAAGACCAGTCATCACCAAAGCTCAGTCCTATGTCAAGCACTTCTGAATGCTCCTTGCTCCAGCCAGCCTTCAGTGCCACATGAACTCACCAGCAAGAAAACAGCATCAGCCTTTCAGCAAGTGACCCTGAGCTCTGGGAAGCAGGAGGCAAATTACTATTTGGAGGTAAATCAGCTGAAATGCTACAGAAACCAAACAACAGTGCTTCTGGTGCTTGGTCCTAAACAGGACCTACTCAGGACCCTGCCCATTCTGCCATGGCAGTCTTGTATTTCAGATAAACAGAGCAACCCAGGACTGTATCAGCTGGGCTGTGCCTGGCACAAAGGGAATTCAGGACTACATGGCATCTGAAGCCATGTTTGCATTTTATTAAATATTATGCATTTATAGGCAGAACCACAGACCCTGAAAGGAACCAGGAGAGGGAGGAGAGGCAGACGTCTGTTGGGAAAAGTCTACAGGGAAGTAGCTGAAAATGCCTTTGCGGCAATAGCTGCCTTATCTATCCTTCACTGTTCCTGCCTGCTCACTCACACCAGATTCCGGGCAGAATTATCTCCTGGCTCCATGCAGCCCAGCAGGCAAAACCCATGCATGGGCAGGTTATTCACACAATATCAGCTCCACGTAATGCAACAACCAGTCCAGTGACATTCCCCTGCAAAGTGCAGACTTGTGTGAGGACAAGGACAAGCACATTTGCTACGCCTGTGAGGACCAAGGCAATCGCCAAGGTCAAGCAAGCTGCATGTGCATGCAGCAAGGCAAAAAGGTGCTCCATTTCACCACTTCGCCAGTAAACCAGGAAGAACTGGCAAGAAAACAATAGGGAAATCAAAGATCTCGGGCCTCATGCCTTCATCATGTGCAAGCCACGTGCACAGACCTACCCTGTACCAAGCCAAAGCTAACTAAATAGCATGGAAAACTCAATTTTACAGCAGTCAGTCTACCAGACACTAGCCTGTAAAAACTCAACCAGCCTTGCTCTAAAAGCTCCTCTGCTTTACAGGCCAGCAGCCCAGATATTTGTGGTTGTTCTGTACTGCTGGCATAACCTGGAGGTAAAGGTGTGCTCATGTTTCTCCTCCTCATTTGGTCAACTCCTGTTAACACAGCAGATAAGAACAGTATTTCCCAGGCGGAACACAGCGTCAGCCTCTCCATCCTCTGTTTCCTTAGATCTCAGCAGTGAAACTTGGGCTGTACTTGGAAAGGACACAAAGCAAAATGCAGTCATTATCAGCTTGGTCTCTGTGCTACATATCCCTAGCTACGAAGCTGATTCAGGGCTATTGGCAGACTCCTTGCTGAGCTGTAAGGACAAGTGTGGACAAGTTTCTGAGCTACCAGATTGGGGCAATTTGGCTTTAGGGCTTTGCTACATCAGGGCAGATGCCCATCCTCCTTGAGTCAGAAGCTAACCTCCCAGCTGGCAGAACTAAGCTCAGACTTCTACACAACTCAAAGCAGGCAGAGGATGACACTGTTGGGAACACTGACCTTCATGGTCCTTAAAAACAACCAAGCCAATAAAAGGTACAGGAAGTCACAAAACGATAGGGAAAATGGGGAGTATCAGCACAAGAGGAGTACAACATAGAAGCAGAGTTAAGTGCTGGAAAAATGCCTTAAGAGCAGCTTTACATGGAAAGTGACTGCTTCTGAAAAAGTTTAAAAACTAGCCCCTCTCAAACACAGATCAGCTACAAGGAGCTTATTGGAAGTAGGTCTCCTGCCAAGGCCATTGGGATGGCAGCATGCTACAGGAAGCAACTTGTCCCCTTGGAATGTAAAGCCTGACAGCACACACATACTGTAGATGAATTCATGTCATCAGGGCTTCTGAACTGCTCTGTCCTCACTATGAAAGGTTTATCCTTAGCCAAGCATTCCTCAGAAAGGTCTACAATGCGGAGTTTCTGGAAAGCTGACTGTTTTCAGCAATAAGAAAATGGATGTTGTGCTGGCAGCCTCAGGACAGGTGCTACCACTCATTTCTCTGCCTCAGTCTAAAAGAATGAGATTAGCTTCTGTTGCCCCTGTATCCCAAATATCTTTGCTCTATTTCTTAGGAAGTTTCAAGATGTGCAGAAAACAGACAGATGAACGAGCTTTGTTTGAAAGCTTTGGGAGATAGGAAGTGCTCCATTTCTTCTTTATGCAATGACAATGTTATCGAAGTTGCGGACACTGGAGGTAATGGTAAAATCAAGTTGAAGCAACACTCGAATATAAATGGTGTGTTATAGCCACTGCTGAAGAAACCAAGAGCAGGGTCACACTGAGCTGTAAACCTGGGGGCCTGAAAGACATGGGGAAGTATTACCACCTTCTTTCTCTTTATGGAGAGAAATTTGTCCTTTAGATTATTAGGGTATGGGGGGTTTTATTATTATTATTAGATGAAAGCTAGAGCTAAAAAAAGGCAAGATAGAGAGCATGTTACTCTGAAATGCTTTGAAATAAGCCAGTAGTGCAGTCCTATTCTGAAATACTGCTGTCAGTTCTCATTGCTTCACATTAGGACACAAAGAGTGAGGGGCACAAAAAGGATCCTTAGAAAGGTGCAGACAAGTCTTTGCCTATATAGCAACAAAAAAGATTAAGAACATCCACAGAATGATTGGGCAATAGGTTCACATTTAAGTATAACCAAAATAGAGCAGTTTGAGCTCTATCCTCAGAACTCAGGAGTTTGCTTGGATTTAAAGTGCTCCCCAAGAATGCAGGTGAGTGAGAATTAAAAGCTGAGTGAGTGGGATTCTTACCTTAAACTACCATGCTTCAGACAGAAGCCATGCAGTAACTTCAAAAAAGATGAGCCAGGTCACTGACCAGGCTATTTGCTAGATATGGTTCTGAAGCCTTGGACTGAGTACGTATTTAAAATCCACCAATTTAATCTGATTTAGCAGTTTTAGTGTTGTGCTTAACAGAACAGAAAATAGAAGTATAATCTATAGTACAAGTCTACTGTATTAACAAGCCTAAGTAAAATAAAATTCAGAAGAGACATTTAGTAAGAAAGCATTCCAACTAATAACTTCTGGGGGCTTATTTGACTATTACCCACTTAAATTTCAGTGGAGCACAAACATCTGCAATTTCTTACTAGCTTGAAGACAGATGAGACCACAAATGGAAAGAAATAAAGGTGGTAAGAGAAAACAAACAGGTATTGGCTTATATGAAATTGAATAATTACATCCTGTATATTCTGCAGCAACTGCGAACCTCAGCTATACCCCATGCCTGAAAGCCCATTTCAGTGTTTTGTTTTGAATGCTGCTATATTGCCCCTGCCAGGACTAATTTGTATTCCTGGATCCTAGATGCTTTGGAAAAGAGGGTTAATTATCTTGCCTATTTAATAGGTGCTGGCTCCCTGCACATTCCTGCAGGAGCACTCATTCCACTGCATGAAGGCTGTTTGCAGCTGCTCCAGGAACACCAGAGAAGGAAGAAGTTAAATAAATCATGCCAGAAATTAAGACCTCTCATCAGCAGCTGCAACAGTCAAGAGGAAGAGCAGAGAACCCACCTGAATTAATGCATGGCTCTAGTCCAGGGAACTGGCTGTGAAAGGCCAGAAGGGGAAGACTTGGCACAGGACAGATACGAAAGCTTTCTTGAATACAAGAAAAGGGACTGATGTTATTTCCTTTAGAGGGACTTGCCCAAACCATAGCACAAGTAATCTGGCTGCATTAGGTTCTTTCACATCCTGTGGGAATTAAAATCCTTAGGGAGAGAAATCTATTTTTATCAGGGAAAGAGTATTAAGCATTAGCTAGCAGACTTAGCATAAATACTTTGTTTGTTTAACTTGTTGATGTAACGGTATAGAAATTGAAGTTCTTCACCCTTTATCAAATCATATACTTCAGCAATTCAACTTGGGGGGGAGACTGGCTCATAATCCCAAACCCCAAACAGCTCTTTGTTTCAGCTTACCTCAGACTGTGCCCTCACCAGCTTTTGTATGGAGCCCAAAAGGCATGCTAGAAACAGCACATTACCACACGAGTACATCTGCTGACCCCTCTCCACAAGTGTCAGTTTTAATGGTGCAGCTGAGAAGATGCTGTTTTACTGCTCATTTACCATGCATAACATTTAACAGGTAAGGGGAAAAAAGTAAAAGGGAAATACCTTGTTTTACAGATGAAGAATGACACCAAGTATTTTTCAACTCAGACTTCTCTGGTGAATAGTACTGACATTTTCCACATTCCCTTTCTACTCCCAGACGATTGCTTACAGAAGCAAAAGTAGACTGAGAAGAGCCTGAATTAATTAAAAAATGTGGTCTTAACAATTAAGAACAAAAACAGCACAAGCTAGAAGAAATGAAGGAAGTGAGAAACACCTCACTTGTAAGATAGGATGGCCTTAGAAGAGATCCTGCACAACAGATCACTTCATCCAGCTGCAGTCTGGGAAAGAAATGCAGGTCTAGCAAACTGTCGGATCCCTTGTTCCTTCGTGCCTTCCTTCCAGAGGTCTTGCAGCACCACGTCCTTTGCTTGGACAGGATTTTCCCTTTGCTCTTCAATTTCACAACAAACAAGGTCACACAACATACTTTTCTGTTACTTTTCAGTAAGGCCCTTCTCACTGAGCTTAGAGCAACACAATCTGTGATGCAGAACAGCACCACGGTATCAGCAGCTAATCAACACATTGGACACACTCTATGGAGCACCAGACTGCTTTTCCCTTTACACTCGTTCCTTTGAGACTGGTGCTACCACAGGACCCAAATCAACAAGGTTTGTTTCCTCAAGGCTAATACATTTTTTGTGAGAGGGGACCATCAGCTCTTCTATGAGAACATGTCAGAGCAGTGCTTGGTCACACACGAACTGATATATGCAACCACTGCAAGGCAAGTTTTCAGCAGGACTCTTAAGTTACCTTTTATACACCAGATACAGGAAGGTGGGAGGCTCTCAACTACAGCACAGCCACATCTCATTTAAGGTCAAAACCAGAACAATGGTATTTTATGCTTTAAGAACTCTCCACAGGAAGCTGAGCCCATGACTAGTGTTTCATTTTCCCGTGCCTTTTTGCACGTTATTTCTGGCTAAAGCAATGCAGATCCAAACAAGATTATTTTTGAGATTATTACCACCACTGTAACTGCCAGAACAGAATAAACCAGTAGGCTAGGGAGACATGAAAACCTAGAATGGCTAAAAAATCCCAGGAGAAGCTACAGACGTGGGAAGACAAGGTATTGCCAAAGAGGACACAAAAAGATGCTCAAACACATCCCAGAAGTGGAAAAAAGAAAAAGAATTTGACCAAGTGTGTTCATGTTCCTGGACTTCAACATATTATTTAACAGAAGAGGCTGCATGTCTCCTCCTAAGCAATCACAGCATTCAACCAAGTTCAAGCGCTGTTCACAAGAAAACACACAGCAGGAAAAGGAGCAAGTTGCATTTAATTACAGCAAAAAGGGTTTCAGCCAGTTACAAGCCAGCTTACCCTGAACGTTATCCCTTACTAAAAGACAGACTTTGTGACACCACATTAAGTTGTATCATTCCTTTCATAAAGCAGGACACCCAAACACTTCCTGAATGGTTTTTTTAACCTGTTCTTGTATCACCCTAGGGATACACTCTATCTTGCTGTGGCAGTACAGAAAGTCAAAAAGCAGCTATTCCCACTTCTTGCATATAAGGAAAAATAAATATAAACAAGCATTAAAGTATCATGAGAGAAGACGAACAGATTCCATCTCAATATACATTTATGTCCAATGGAAGGTGATCCATTATAAACAATAAACTTAAAAACAAACAAACACAACCACCCAAAACAACAAACAGTGGAACAGACACAAAGATATTACAGTGTGAATGCAAGCTGCTTAGAAGCAGGGAATGTGCATAGCAATGTTCATTACTTTGCTTGTATGGCTTATGCAAAAGAGACAGGAAAAACTGCACTGAGAGACCTTAATGGTTTAATTTTAATATAACACGTACAGTAATACCGCTGCCAAGTGACAGACAAACTTCACTCCCCTTGGAGCAACTAGGTCTTCATTTATACCACTGTTTTGGCTCTGTTCTGAAGAGCATGAGTATAGGTGAACACACACCTTGTGTGGAAGGAGGAAACCACCTTCAATCCTCCCTGAGGACAAGCATCCATCCCTGCTGGCCCAAGAGAAGACATTATCTTCTTTCTACAGCAAAACACCAATCAGAAATCTTTCCTGTTCTCAACTTTCACATGAATAAGATGACTACTCTAAGGAAAATGAAGGTTGAACATTTTTTCACTCTCTTTTCTTTCCCATGTGCATAGGCTACTCAGTTTGCATTTAGGACTTCTATCTGGTAACAAGCTCTCAAATACATCTTGAACTAGTTTGTCCTCCATTTGATCTGGGCAGCCACACAAAAGATGCCTTTCACCTGAATTTCTTAGGCACTAAATGTTGTGATCTACTGAGGGCACTGATACATTAAAGTGCTTTTTTTGTAAAACCTGAATGCTGTAAGGGTCACTCATCTTACATTCCAAACTGGACGAACAGATAACATACTATTTTTAATGCCCAACTACAAATAACTTGACTTCTGAAACTACATTAATACAAATAGCAATGCAAGTTACAATGGAATTAACAGGTTTCCACAGAACATTCAAGTTGATGGAAAAGAAATGAATGATCAGGAGAGATTCTTTACAGTTGAAACTGTAGGGCAGCAGAAAACATTTCACTAGCACCAAGCATTTCTGTTGGCAAGTAACAAGATATGGCACATAGCCTCCTATGCTGGAGCTCTCTGGAAGCAATTTCTGGGGGAAAGCACTGAGGCTGAAAGAGTATTAGCAGTGCCCCTAAAATGCAAGTCAGTTTGCCACCTACCAGACAGAGGCTAATATTATTCCAACCCTAAGCAGAAAGAGCTACCAAAGAGCAGCTCTTCTCCAGTTCCCTGCTCAGACATACAGGAAGCCTGATTTGAAAACCTGAAGTATTACCTGAAGCATGAACAAATGAAGGTAGACAGGGCAAAAACGAATCACTGTTGATGAGAAAACCTGAAGGACACCTGACATATGATCCCTTGCACGATAAGGTATAAATGCCTTGAAATTAAGAATCTGGAAAATTCAATCTGTATTTACAGACATGTGCAATGCCCACATTGTGTAAACACACTATAACATAATCTCTTAGAGACAAGCATACTGCACAAATAGTCTTGCTTAAAGGATATGGATAAAATCCACAAAGACAGAACAAAGAGCTTGTATGATAAAACAAAATATCTGAAATAATAACTTCTCTCTGATCATTAAAAGCAGAACTAAAAAAAGCCCTAAACACTTCACTGCAAATTCAGAAAGAGGAGCAAACACAGGGCCTGCAACAGCTCACAGACTTTCCCAGCTTCCATCCACGTTTCTTAGGGTTTACCTAAGACACAACTCCAGTTCTAGAAGAGAGAATGGAGGTTTTAAAGTACTATGACAAAGCAAATAATCTTTCCCAAAGTGAAAGATTTTTCACCTCAATTTCACAGCATGTAATTAGTTCCATTATCTGAATCACACCTAGATTGCCTCAGTTTAAATGAGAGACTAGCCAAGTCTACTCACCCTATGAATTCTTTCACAGATGGTCAAAACAGATGTATAAGATAAATCAGATAAAAGAAGACATCGAATTAACTGTCTGGGTATGAGAGAGTATGGTGGGGCTTGCTTTCTGTTTTAATTATTTTTACCACCTTGGTTTCTTTTGTGATCAATCTTCTCACATATCGAACTTTTACCATTTAATATGCCATAACCACTATTTAAAAAAAAAGTCAAGAGGATATGTTAAATACCAAAGATTTCAGTTTAAATTATGGAAAATGAGGATGAACACATTGATACAGGCTTGCAGTTTTAATTTTAAAAGGCCCCTACGGTGGGACTAGCTATAGATGGCATCATGCTAATGCAAATGGAAAACATGTTGGGTTTAAAAGAAAAATAAGAAAACCACTTTAAATAAGTATGAATCCACACCATACACATGTACATACTTTATCTTCTACTTTAGTTTTGTTTGACTTATAAATCAAGCCTATAACACTAAAAATTCAGTATGTGCAACATTAACCTGATTAAAGCATTTTATAAATACAAGCTTTTTAGTATTGCAACATACTTCACTACTTAACATACTGAAAAACAAGTTCTACATTTAAACTTCTCATGTAATAGCTCTATCTGCCAATTAAAACTACAAATGGAAAAATACTTGCTAATCTTTAACATTATCGAAAAAGCAAATATATTTCATTTCTGGAAGAAAACGATCTTGTTTATACTACTGGTGCTTCTTTAGACATTCGAAGATACTACACTAATGAAATACAAACTTTGTAGTAAGCTTACAACATGTACTTCTCAGAGGCAGAAAAGAAAAAATCTGGGTTTTGTATTTATGAAGGAACATCCATTTATTATAAAACAAGATAAAAGATATTAGAATTAAGTTGAAACAAGGCAACATTATAACAACCACTTAGAGCTTTGTGAATGAAGTGTAGTTTTAAACTTGCAAATCAAGGTAAATGTAGCTCTTCACATGCTGTCCTCTTCTCTATAAATGGGATGAAGTAGAGAAGCAAAGCTTCAAGGTATAAGGGTTGGAGCCATCTGTCAGAAGACAACACATAACATACTCAGGGCGTTTTACTGAGAATAGCTCTCTTGCTCATCAAGATCACCGTGTATAACCTGATAAGTTGACCAATTCTGTAGATTTAAGGCTCACACTTCCCCACTTACCCCCACCAGAGGCCCACAGGCATCAGATGACCTGTCAGTATGTGTTATTGATAGTCCACTAGCATTTTTTAGACATAAAACCTGAAGCGATGTATCTGATTTCAAGGTAACGTAGATATAATTCCAAATGCTGTACTATACATAAGAAAGACTTTACCACTATCACTGCCACTCTTCCTAGCCAAACTGTTTACAAAAGTAGTATTTAACAGACAATTTCAAAGACAAAAGGCATAGATTGTTTAAGAAAGTAAAAACTTACAATGTGGCATTTCTATCAGAGTGGCACTGGGCAGTATTTACATGTGTTTGAGAAAGGAATGGCAGGATGTCCAGCACGCCCTTTAAGCCTCTCCAGAAAGCAAAGCTTAAAACAACCCTCTCTGTTGCAAAAGGCTGCCAAAACCCACGGATGGCAGCACACATTTGCCTCTCAAATAATGGATGATATATCCTCCTGGTTCAGCCAACCTCAGACACTCCTATTACAGCAAGTCTTAATCAACAGACCGTGCTTTAAGATGCTATTGTTTCCTGTGACAGCTATATCTGAGTATATATTAGGGTTTGCCCTTTTCATGTTGCAAGAGTAAGTCCTTCTACTGTTATCACTTCTCCAAACTGAGATAAATCTTAAATTGTGAACAACATATTATCAATAATACCCTGAGAAATATTGTGTCTCTGAAGCAATCTCAGTCCATTACTGAGAAGAAGGACAAAAGAGGGGAGAGTGTTAGACAGGAAAGATTTAAACTGTTAACACTTGACAGACAAATCTGTAATAGTTTGGAGACGGTAAATTATTAAAATAATATCAGGCAATGGGCTGGATTCAAAATTGTGTCTCTGAATATCTGGAAAAATTCCATTTAATCCAGAAAACTATGTTAATTGTCCAGGACACATCTGTCCTGTTGTGTATACTTGTTTAGCAGGTGAACTCCTCCTCCATTCTTACTAGTCTGGAGCTAAACTCGGCCTGGCCTCACTCTCTGTGATTTGACAGAGAACACATCACAGGATCAGTTAATTGAGAGCAGTAAGCTGTGTAATTTAAAGAATCTTTTGCCCAAAGATAGTGCAGATTTCTTTGCATTTCTTGAGAGACATATAAAAAGCTTCATTAAGACATTCAGAGAGGGAAGAGCCATGGAGGGAGCCAGCAGCTCTGCTGAGGGGCAGCGCCAGGAGGGACAGCAGCAGATTTAAACCGGTCATCTCGGAGGTGAGCAGCTCCAGGGGGAAGACAGGCCAGGCAGACGGGGAAGCAGAGTTCCTATTTATATCAGTGACAGGCTGGAGAATATGGAACTCTGCGGACAGGTAATGAGACAACAGAGTTTGTGGGTCAAGCTCAAAGGGAGAACTATGGGGGACATTACTGTGGGGATCTGTTACAGACTGCCTGACTAAGAGGACTCTGTCGGTGAAGTGCTCCATAAGCAGATAAGAACAGCCTCACGTGCACAGGCCCTTGTCCTCACGGGGGACTTCAACCATCCTGATATCTGTTGGAGGGATGGTACAGCCTGGCACAAGAAATCCAGGAGGTTCCTTGATTGTGTGGAAAACAACTTTCTTCTGCAAGTAATAGAGAAGTCGACAAGGAGAAGTGCCATGCTTGATCTCGTGCTCACCAACAGGGAAGGCTGGCTGGAAATGTGACACTCCAGGATAGCCTTGCGTGCAGTGATCATAAGATCATTGAATTCGAGATCCTCAGGACAGTGAGAACAGCGTGCAGCAAGCTCACTGCCCTGGACTTCAAGAGAGCAGACTACGGCCTCTTCAGGAACCTGCTCAGTAAGGCTCCATGGGATATAGCCCTAGAGGGCAGGGGAGCCCAAGACTGATGGTTGATATTCAAAGATCATCTGCTCCAAGCTCAGGTGTGTTGTGTCCCAACTAGAAAGAAATGCAGCAGGAGGGCCAGGAGACCTCCATGGATGGATAAGAAGCTATTGAGGAAACTCAAAGGGGGAAAAAAGAAGCTTATAAAAGGTGGATGCAAGGACAGGTGAAGCTGGGAAGAATACACGGACATTGTTGGGGAAGCTAGGGACCAGGACAGGAAAGCTAAGGCTCACTTAGAATTAATCTATCAAGGATGTGAAAGACAACAGGAAGGGCTTCTACGCATATGCAGCAAATAGTGAAATCCATCCACAGGTCCTGAAGGAGCTGGCAAATGAAATTGCTAAGCCACTGTCCATTATATTTGAAAAATCACGGCAGTCAGGTAAAGTTCCTGAGAACTGGAAAAAGGGAAATATAACCCCCATTTTCAAGAGGGGAAAATGGACGATCCAGGGAACTACAGACCAGCCAGCCTCAGCCCTGTGCCTGGCAAAATCTTGGTGAGGATACTCCTGGAAGGCATGCTAAGGCATAAGAAAAACAACAAGGTGCTTGGTGACAGCCAGCATGGCTTCACTAAGGGGAAATCCTGCCTGACCAATTTGGTGGCCT
>JASSUY010016356.1:0-13574 GCA_032466535.1 Forpus xanthops | reverse complement strand
GATATGAGGAAGAAATTCTTTACTGTGAGGGTGGTGAAGCACTGGAATGGGTTGCCCAGGGAAGTTGTGAATGCTCCCTTGCTGACGGTGTTCAGGGCCGGGTTGGACATAGCCTTGGTTTTGTGGGAGGTGTCTCTGCCCATAGCAAGGGGGTTGGAACTAGATGATCTTAAGGTCCTTTCCAACCCTAACTGTTTTATGATTCTGTGATTCTATGTTCTCTGTGTCAAAGTATTTCCATACTTTGACATCTGTATTCTAACTGATCTTGAGTTGAGTTGCAAGGGAAGAAAACTTGTGTGGTGTTATCAAAATAACCTGGTGGTTGTTGCTCTTCATTAATTAAGGAACAGATATGGTTTTAATGTAAAGATCTTGTGAAATATCCCGATTTCTTAATAACGCTCATGCTGTGAGATAACATTTTAGCTCAGACTGATGTCCCGGGTCTACCTGCTGCCTTCACAACTTCTGAACATAATGTATTCCTAATTAACTGTGGAGGAATTAAGTTGAAGACTTTTTGGGTGGTGTCATGTTGCTCTTTGTTTTTTAGCAGTGGATCAACCACAGATTCCACTTTGACCTCAGAGAAATAAAGTAGCCCTGTCCTTATTGAAGAACAGGAATTGTTTGCTAGATGATGGTGAATGCATTCTCCCCTAGGAATTGTTCGTATATCATGATGATCGGATAATATTTGTAATATCTACAAGTAGCAAAGCATATTTTTTCATTTCTTTTTCTTTAACTTCTGAGGGAGAATCAAAAGAACCTCCCCATCCTTTTACTAGGAAACCAACTTTGGCATTTATTGTATGGATTTGCTTATCTGCAGTCTATGCTCTTTTTTCCCTCCCTCTTCTTCTCTTTACTTCAGTTTCCCTTCTGCCTATTATATTTCTCCTCCATTTCCAATTTTCTTTCTAACTGACCTAATATGCCCCAGTAGCATGTTCCAGTCAGCTGTTTGTCTCCCCTGTGTATATATTGCTCTGTATTATTGCTTCAAAAGAAGCATGACCAGCAGGCCCAGGAAGATGATTCTCCCCATCTGTTTGGCTGTTCTGAGACACCCCCTGCCCCCCCCAGGGTACTATGTTCAACTTAGAGTAGCTTTCCAATACCTAGAGGGGACTTTTTACAAGGATATGGAGTAACAGGGCAAAGTGGAACAGCTTTAAGCTGACTGAGGGGAGATTTAGATTAGAAATTAGGAAAAAATTCTTTACTGTGAGGGTGATAAGAGTTTGGAATAGGTTGCACAGAGTAGTAAATGCTTCATCTCTGGCAGTGCTCAAGGCTGGGTTGGACAAAGCCTCAGATGACACGGTGTAGTGTGAGGTGTCCCTGCCCATGGCAGGGAGTTGGAATTACTCAGGTTCTTTTCCAATCCTAACCATTCTGTTTCTATTATTATGCAAGTCTCCTAGGCTAATGTTGGACCAGTTCCATTTCACCATGTCCCACTCTTTCCTATACATCCATCTGTGGAATTTCATGAAGTACTCAGAAATGTATTTCATTTTTCCTTACTCTAAATAGTTACCAATCCCATGTTAAATATTCAGGACGGTGCTGCGTGCTGAGAGGAATATGTTTTAAGTTCATTTACGGATGATTCATATTCATGCCAACTATTCTTGTTCTTGGCCACTGTTGCATGAAAGTTTTGGCTGTTTCAGATGGGAAATAGTTTTATGTAATCCATGATAGTTGGGCAAACTTGATAGTAGCATTTTTACGTAACTTAAGGTACAGGGTTTTTAAGCTTGCAAACGTTACTGCATTACAATAATGGTGTCCTTAGCGTCTTCTGCTATGGTTCAGTATTCCTTTCCTCTTCTGGGCAAGATGGAGTGTATAAGCCTTGGAAGGTAAGGGTCTTAAATGTGATTCATTCAGTGCCTATCTGGAAGTCATTATCTTTCAAGGGTTTGTGATGATAGCTGGTGCCATTTGCTGATGCTGTCAAAGCCAAACATTGCAGCTGGAAGGTTTTTAGCTAGCAATAAAAGTTTATGGAGCTGAAGTGACAATTTGCGAAAGCACTGCAATGTGTGTTTGTGTCTGCCAGTCTGTGTTCAGCAATGCACTGCAATGGGATGCTTAATAGGTGTAAGTGGCAAATTGAGGTCCTGGATTGATATGGTGATGAGGGTTATATAAACTTCAAAATGATTCAGGACTGAAGTGTAGAGGAAATACCTCTCTGTGGAGAAATAAATTAATCTGCATTTTCAGAATATCAATCCAATGTCATCTCTTAAGAAAACAAACAAATTCCACCTGTAGATTAAGAGAAAAGAAGTAAAGAAGAAGGCAGAATGCTTTTATTAGGATTACCTAATTACTGGCTGCAGTGGGTTGACCCTGGCTGGACACCAGATGCCCACCAAAGCTGCTCTGTCACTCCCTTCTTCAGCTGGATGGGGAGGAGAAAATATAACAAAAGGCTCATGAGTTCAGATAAGGTCAGGGAGAAATCATTCACCAATTACTGTCTGTCACAGGCAAACAGACTTGACTTGGGGAAGTTAGCTTATTACCAATCAAATCAGAGAAGGATAATGAGAAATAAACCAAAATCTTAAAACCATTTCCCCCCCACTCCTCCCTGGGCTTAACTTCATTTCGGAATGCTCTACTTTTTCCCCCCAATGCTACAGGGGGATGGAGAATGTGGGTTGGGTCAGTTCATCTCATGTTGCCTCTGCTGCTCCTTTCTTCCCACAGAGAGGACTCCTCACACTCTTTCCCTGCTGCAGCATGTGGTCCCTCCCACAGGAGACAGTTCTCCCTGAACTTTTCCAACCTCTCCATGGGTGCTTCCCATGGGCTGTAGTTCTTTGCAAACTGTTCCAGCATGGGTCCCTTCCATGGGGTGCAGTGCTTCAGGAACAGACTGCTCCATTGTGGGACCCTTCCATGCATACAGTCCTTCAGGAGCAGACTGTTCCAGCAAGGGTCCCCACATGTCACAATTCCTGCAGCAAACTTGCCCTAGTGTGGGCTCTTCTTTCCTTGGGGACATGAGTCCTGCCAAGGGCCTGCTCCAGTATAGGCTTCCCATGCGATCAGACTTCTTTGGGTATCCCTTTGCTCCAGCACGGGCTCCTGCACAAGCTGCAGGTGGATATCTGCTCCACTGTGGACTTCCGCAACTTATCTCACCAGGGTCTGCAGGCAAACCTCTGCTCCAGCACCTGCAGCACCTCTTGCCCTCCTTCTGAGTGACCTTGGTGTCTGCTGGGCTATTTCTTTTACATATGCTCACTCCTCTCTACATCTGCAGTTTCTCCTCTGCAGCAAGTTTTCCCCTTTCTTAAATATGTTGTTCTAGAAGCACTGCCACTGTCACTGTTGGACTTGGCCTTGAACAGCAGTGGGGTCTGTCATGGAGCCAGCTGGCACTGGTTTTCTTGGACATAGAGGAAACTTTGAGCAGTTTCTTGCCAAAGTGACCTCTGTAGCCCTCTTGCTACCAAAACCTTACCATGTAAACCCAGTATGTTGGCAGTGCTGTTATTACAATTAGTAGAAAGGAAGTGATGCAATGGCAAAATACCAGTGGCATACGATATACATAATTTTGGTAGTTATTTTGACCACTGAAACAGCTTCCTAAAGAATCTGTTAGTTAATAGATAAAAGCTTGTAAATAGCTGTGGATGTCTTGGGACTCCTTCAAAGCTGGTAGCACATAAAAAAAGAGATCCCCATCTTTTTAGCAGTGAATAGTCATTGAAGTGTCTGGCTCTCACCTGCTTTCAGCTGTGTTAAATCTGTCCTTTGAAAAAGCAAAGTGTAAGAATTATTAGTAATAATTTTTCAATTCTGGAGTACTTGTCTCAGAGAGACTGGAATTTGTTGCATGAAAAAGCTATGTTGTAAAGTATGTCTCAGAAATACTGAAAAATTAGATTGCAAACCAGTTTTTTTGCCAGTGACTTGTCTAATGTAAAATATTCCTTGTGAGGAAACCGGAGGTGTAAGCTGTTGAAGTTGTCCTCTAAAAATCCATGCTTTTTGCAAGACTGAAGCAGGCAGAGAACTTGATTTTGAAATGTGTTGGACATAAGATTGCCCTCCGAGCTTCTGGTGTTTGCTTTCAGAGCTGTTTGCTTGTGCTCTATTAATATGTGGCCAGGAAGTTTACCCTGCTCCGGTTGGAAAAATCAAAATGAAGCTCAAGATGAAGAGACACAGCCAATAAAGAGCTTCTGCCCTGCTTAGTAGGTTAGCTACAAACAGAACAATGAGTAGCCTGTAACAGTGCATCCTTTAGAAGTACGTAAAACAGGATTTGTACCTTCTTTGGGTCTGTGGGACAAAGTAAAGGCTCTAAGCTTTTTTTACTTTTGCTAGATCTCTGCTATACTTTTTCATTGTGTAATGTAATAATTTCTTCATGTGCTATTGTACATAAAGAAGATGTATGGAGGTTTTTCCTTATTGATTTCCTGTGATGGTTTCAGGGCTCAAAGGTTACACTCTGGTCTAAACAGACATGCATTGCCGTGGAGTGGTGTGAAAAAATTCCTTTAGGGTGTCAGGGTGTCACTCATGAGAAATGTGTTATCCATAGAGATATTATTTCTAACAGGAGTTAGAAATTCAGGCTGAAGAAGAGAAGATGCCAGTGGTTGAAACAAATTATCACATCAAAAAAAAATTGATTTTACAGATAGGAATGCAAAATGTGCTTGGAGAAGGAAATTACAAGGGCAGCTGAGCTAGGGTAGAGAATGCTTTTAAGACTTGGAGCTTCTCTTAATTTTGTGAGCCTTTAGGAAGGAAGCTGAAAGCTGTAAAATGTGTTAGCAGTTTTAGTATTGAGAACTGACTGCAAGCTTCTGATTGCTTCTAATGCGCGGTATAATTAATTAAGCTAATAACTTATAATCAGTTAATACTTTAAAGGTGTTGAAATGTGTGGTTTAATTCTAAGCATATATGCAGTCTCTGGCCAGTTTGGTAGAGTTTATATCCCTAATGCAGTTTGTAGATCATAATGCGCATATGAAACCCTTATGCTTTGCCTAATGAATACACTTATGTCAATTAAAAATAATAACATTACATTGTGGCATTGAAGACTTCAGTTCATTAACACCCAGCATATCTCAGCTGTGTAAGAATTGTACTCCAAGATGCTTGTTTAACCCCTGTCTGACTTAGCTAATGCTTTATGTAATTCATCTGAACAAATGCTTCTTTTCAGATTTCAGATTCAGAAACATCAATTTTAATAGTTGGGTCACTTTTAGTTTTGTGCATGCAATTTTTTATCTTACGGATCCCTCGAGACAATAGCTGTCAGAGTTCAGCTAGACATACTGTATGTAAATGATTTTGTAGAGAAAGATCAGAGATCAAACAGCTCTGGGGGTGGAATTAATTTCCTTCTTTGGCAAAAATTATTCTAACAGGTCAAAAGAAAAGTCACTGGAAAGTTGATGTAAATATGAATGTGTTTCATACGGACCCTTCATCCTCCATGCCATAATCTTAGGAATTTGTTTGAAGTGCATTTGCTGTGTTTGATGGTGCTGGACCAGTGCATCAAACAGCTAAACACTCTTCCTTGTTCACAGCATATAGAGACAGGCTATGTACTGCCCCTTTAGAAGCACATATTTACACAGCAGAAACTTAGAGTAAGGGCAGGAGGAATTGGTAATAGAGCATAGCACAGGGTCATCAGGCAAACAGGTGGAAGATGGAAGCTTCTACTGGGAGTTTTATGTCAGTTGTTTTCTTTTTTTAGCTTAGAATTTATAAAACAACTTCTCAAAATCAGGATTTATTTTTTTTTTTCCAATCATCATTATTTCCAATGAATGTCATGTTTGTACATTAAAAAAGAAAAAAAAGTAATAGCTGTTCCAGTAGTGTTAAAAAAGGGTATGTGTTCACATAGAGCTGACCTGCTGTTTAAACCAGAGTAGTGAACTTGCTTTTCACAGTCATCAGCATAACGTTTCCTTCATAGCCTATTTTTGGAAGGAGTGGTGTGCTCATCATTCACAGGAAAGGTAACAGATTTAGCAGTGCTTCTTTCTGCCTCCTACACACCATCTATACATCTATGAGATGGGGATTTTAAGACTTGGTTCTCTCTGCAGATTTTTCCCTTAAGCTTCATTTCAGATGTATGCTTTAAAACACGGCTGGTTGGACTGCTGTGAAGTCTGCTGTTGTCCAAACTGAGAAATAGGGGAGGCTGGGAGAAGTGATGGAACCGATTTTAAAAGGAAAGCTTAGGCCTTGCTTTGGAATCTGTTTGGAGTTGTATAAATGCCTTGATGACTGTTAAGGTGAGGATAGTGGATTTGCTTATTCATCTTTTCCTGTCTTCTTTGTTGTTAGCTTAGTTTTTACACCTCTAGTTTTTGTGTGATACCTAATGGGAAGGGAAGCATCTAAATGGAAGCCTTTGCTGACCTCCTAAAGGAGAATCACATTTAGCAATTGGTACTGGTGTGCAGGCTATGGGAAGAGAACATGGAGAACTATCAGTCCTACTTGAAATAAAATGGATGAGGTGTCATCTCCATGTTAGCATGTTATGCAGACTTTTAGGGACATTCAGTTACTTTAAGTTTTGTCTGTGCTTTTAGGATTTAAAGTTGGCCTGAGAAAAAGGTAACTGGTTTGACAAGGACAGATGGTACTAAATCTGACCTGACAGTGTCCATTGACAAAATGTTATTGAAGGCTGCTTGTTTCTGCTGGTAAATCTTGTTAGTCCAGTAGTGTATTCTTTGTGCTAATTGTTACAAAGCCAACTATGTAACTCTGTTACTTCAGGTAGATTACAAGGTTAGTTGGCAGGTTAAGTTTTCTTTTTAACTGCTTCTCCCTGCAGCCCCGAAATTTGAACTACCACTGTGTCACCAACATCTCCGTGCAAGCTTGATCAGTTCCATAATGCTCTTTATCCTCTACAGGGAGAAATCAAAAAGAAATTTGATCTTCGTCCCTTGTCAGGATCTGTTCCAGCTTTAGAAATCTGTAAATTTACACAAAGACTGATCATAGCTGTGGATACTCCGTCAAAGGTACTCTTGATTTCAGGAGGAAGATGCACAGAGGTGTAGGACCTGGTCAGAGGTGTCTGTGGAATCAGCGCTTCAAGTCTTTAGGTTTTTAAATACTCACTGGGGGTTTTAACCTGAGAGAGGAGATAATGCTATCACTCTTCCTTTGTTTTGAAAGTACCTGAACCATTTAGGTGAATGTGAGCCAGTCTGCTCAACAGTGTTTACAGTAACTTTCTAGAGAGGGCTTGGCATTCAGGATCATATGCTTTTTAGTAACCCTGACACCTGTTATGCATATTAGCATGTGGTAGAGTTACTACCAAGCTATCCTTTAAAGGCAGAAGAAGAAGAACAAAAGTAGTTTTAAATCTAGGAGTGTGCCTTGATGTTCTAGGACATGTAGAAGCCAACGTAGGCTTCTCTCTCACCTACTATTGACATCTTTGAAATGCTCTGCAGTTTTTCTCTGCGTCCTCTAGTTAGCAAAAGTCTATTTTGTGTAGACAAAATAGATGGTGGGGATGAGCTGGGTTCAGGAAGAATGGAAGGGCTGGCTGGAGGAGATCTGATGGTGAGGGAATGAGGAAGAGATGGGAAAGTGTTGCTGTGCATGAGAGATGTCAACTTTTTTATTCTCCTGACATTCAAGCACTAGGAGGCATCCTCTTAATCCTATTTCCTTGTGTTATGGGTGCTGGCACACAGCTCCCCTTCCAGAAATCTCTGTTTCTGCTTCTGTGCTGCTGGGAACATGGAAGAAAACAGGTTCAGCCTGTTATATGGGGTGTGCAATGCTTCTACCTTACTCTTACACCCTTTTACCTTTTTGGTGAACGTCATTCATTAACATTAAGCCTATGGGAGGAAGAGCTTACATTTCAAATTCTTTTTTATAACCACTCTCAGTCAATCCTAATGGATATCATTGATAATAACCAGGAGACTTATTAGGAGCAGAACTTGATCAGTGCTGATAGCTTTTGAATATCACATCTCAACCCTTAAAACTGGAGGTTTTGCATATTCCGACTTAGTTTACAAAAGCAGGGCATTTGAGTGTTGCTAGATTTTGTGTTTCTGACATGTCAATTGCTCACCTAGTTAGTCCCCCTTATGCTAAGGAGAGAGAGAGTGCTGTCATAGGTTCAGTGGAGTCACAATCTGAGCATCTGATATTTGAATGTGTTTGTATGCATGAAAGAAAAATAGTTTTCAAAGATTAAAGAGCTTAAAAATCTACAGCTGTGTACTCTGTTAGGTGCTCATTAATGTCCAGGTTAGAAATCTGAATATCTTCTAAAATGACCAGTGATTTGAAATCTGTTCATGCTGGGCCTTCGGTGAGTCTGTTGTGCAGACACTGCTGCCCTGTGGAAGAGAGCTGTCCTTTGATTTCCATGGGTGCATACTGTTTGACTAGCTATTTCATCAGTCTAGTGCAACATCACATTGCACCATTATCTTCCCCCCTCCATTGTCATGATCTATGTAGCCAGCCTGAGGAAGTAAAGATGACCACCTTGTGAAGGGCAGATTATTGTCTACCCATACTAGGATGGCAAAAGGAGTGACTGTCCATCATTGGACAAAATGCTGACAACCAAACGATATGCCAACAATTTCAAGAAATTATAAAGAATTTCCTTCTAAATGTTGTCTCTCATCTGCTTTTATTGTTTCAGGAGTGTTTGGTGTGGATATACCACAGTTTTAATCACTTCCTTCCCCTGACCTCTCAGGTGGACTGGTAGACTAGAACTGGATTAATGCTTTCCTGCTTTTCTTACAAATCATCAGTTTACAAGTCAAACTAGGCTTTTTATTATACTAATGTTCAGTTTCACTAGTTTAAATCTATCAAAGGCTACCTTGCTTGCTTAGTTTTAAACAGGGACATGATTTTTAGCCAAAATGGTTATGCAGGAAAAACAAAGATGCATTTTGGCTAGAAGTATCTGTATTAAAATACAGCAGTGGTCCAAGAGAAGTAAGAGCTTAGGTTGAATTTTTATTTTGGGGTTGTTTTTGGTTTACATTTAGCTGAACATATCTGGCATTCAGGGAGAAAACCACACCTGTCACAGCATTTATTAAATATTCTTTAGAGGGAAGAAAGCTTGAAATAATTTGTAATTTTTGTTTTGACATTAACTGTCCATTTCTTGCAAAAATCACCTCAAGAGAGCTATTAAAACCATAAGTGTGTTTCAAGCTACTGTATGTATTATATTAATGAAGAGCTTCTGTGTTGCAGTATCTCATATGTTATGTCCGTTAAAACTGTCATTTAAGATTGTGATATCTGAGATGCATTGGATTGTGAAGTTTTTTTGCTTGCTCTCTTATTTGTTTGTTTTTTAAATCTCTTCTGGAGGAGAGGAACACATTTGGCTTGCTCATCTCCAGACATTGTGACCTGTCGTTAAAAACACTCAACTGTCTGTTGATCACTGGCTCTCTGTTGAAAGAACACACTGTGCCTTGACAAAATGTCATTCTGCATGTGCCACGGTCTCAAGACTCCAGTCAGTCTCAAGACTGATTTGAGAGGTGGAGGCAAATAAGTGCAAGGATCCCATTTATCTTTGCATCAAAGGAGCTATCTTCCTCACAGTGAGGCATGAAGTTTCCTCACTTGTTTCAGAGAGAGAGTAGTTAGCAGACCTTCCAAACTTCTGTTAGTAGGATCCAAGCTACACAACTTTAGGAATGAGGGAGCCCAACCAAGAATTGAACTGTGGCTTTCAAGAAGCATAGCCCACTTCAGCCCCAAAATCAAGGGGTAGGAGACCAGAGTCCAACACTTGCATGCTCTGTGGACTAGTATTGTGAAGCCTTGGAACACAGATTTGGTGTGACAGGCAGTGAGGCGTGAGTGAGAAAGAATTGTTTGCTGAAAAATTGTAATTCTGCTTGTGTGTGTGCTTCTCATGATCACCTCTTTCCAGGAGTGTTAGGCTTAAATGCTTTAATTTGTTAATTAGAATTGGAAGTGCTTAAAGGATAAGAATCTTCTGTTCTTCAGCCACTCAGTAGTGCTTTGTTGCGTAGGTAAACTGAATTGAGGTCACTGGGGCTGCTCAAGAAGCAAAGAAGAATTTCAGTATTTGACACATGACTACAGAATAAACAAGCAAAGGCACATGGGCATATTGATAATATAAATTAAACTACATACACAGGTATGTATGTAACTGTTGTAGTGGAACCTCAGTATTTAGCAATGGCATGGCAGGGGGGTTGGAACTAGATGATCTTAAGGTCCTTTACAACCCCAACTATGTTATGACTCTATGATAGTACATTGTTTTGTAGTTGTTCTGATTAATAGTATGCTTTTACAGTCATGCCTCTAGACTGGCTACAAGAAGTGCATAGTTTTGTTAAGCAAAGTCAGTTCTTAGGAGACTTCCACATAGAGTTTTTACCATTTTTTTGGGAACACCGTGCTCAGAACAGTTGTGACTCATTTTTGCTTTACTGTTGAAGCAATGCATGCTGCAGTGTTCAAATTTTCATTAATCATCTTCTACAACTTTTCCAGATGATAGTTATGAGAGAGAAATTATAGTAATTGTCTCTGACAGACAAAAAACCTGGGAGTTATGCCACTAGATGTTACTGAGTAACGGTTAGAAAGAAGTCTCTTGAGGGCAGAAATAAATGGATGTGTAATTTTTCTGGCTTTAAAATGTGACATGAAACTATTTTCTTATTCTTTGCATTGTTCATGAGTAGCATCTTTAGTGTTGTCTTCCTCTCCTTTACTGTGGGAGTGAACATTAGTCATCTGGGCAGGTGATCTTCCAGGGGCATCAAGCAATAGGTGGATAACATCTAAATAGTACAGAGCAGCAAATAACATCATATTATTACCATGCAAGATCAGTGTTGGGGTCTGTTAAATTAATCCCTTGATCCTATTTGGTTAGTGTCATTGGCTGCATGAAAAAGGGCTGTTTTGAGCCTGCCAACTGTCCATTCAATCTACCATTGTTTCTTTGAGCAGCCTAGTATGTCTTCCAGATTGGCAAGATTTTAAAGAAACCAGAATTTACTAGGGACAAAGGGATAAGGTTTGTATGGTGGCAGCTGGACAGAGGTGGCAATTGAGTTTTCTAATTTTGACAATAAGTTTTTATCTTGCTGTTTTCTCAGCCACCTCTACGTGGACTGTCACTGTGAAGTACAGCAAGGAAGGATGAGGCAAGATGGGAAGGGATGATGTTGTCAGTCAAACCTACTCAATGGAAAAACTTGTGCTCCATTTAATTGATGTTTGCTTTATATTCTGTTTTTTTATTAAAGATTGTTCTGGTCTTTGAGCACTTAATTATGCCATATAAAGTTTTTGGTTTTCGAGACTGTGTGGAGACTGAACATCTGAGAATCTAAGATGGTTTGGTGCATGGCCAAATTTCTTACTAAATACTGTATTCCACTTCTTGGTAATCAGAGCTAATATGATCTTAGTAGTAAAAAGATTAAGTAGTACAAAAGCTAAGCAGTAGTATGTTCTTGTCAGAGGGAAAACTGGTTTTTCAGCTGTGAATGTACAAAACAATAGTCAAGCACTGCATAGAAGTGTTTCAGAATAAGAAAAATAAATTAAAATAACACAGAGGCTATTAGTTGAGCTTTGAGACAGATCATTCACTGTCACGTATTTGCTTTCCTGAACTACTGCTGTATCAATATGTATTTAGTCTATTGTATGTGCTATAGTCAGTGACAGCATGTTCTACCTTTTATCATATTTTCCTTTATGAAAGGCCAGCATATTTACTACTGTGTATGCAGACTTTTTAGCAGACTTTAGCAGCTAATAGAAATTTAGAACTATACTATCTTTCTGCTTCCCTCCTCTCCCCCTCTTGCGGAGAGTGGATCACTTTACCTCTCATGTGGCTGGGAAAGAGGATGCCTTGTGCCTTAATGGGTCAAATTGAGGGAAGGATGTACATAGGCCAGTGTTGGCCTGATGCTGATATGTTGATACTTCTATTTCTGTATCTCTAACTTGCACCAGACCCATCAAAATGGCATTGCCTAATCACATGGGATTGTCTTCCAAGCACCCACAGTGCTCCCCTCCAAGCCAGTATGAATGGAAGTAAAATCTTGTATGTAGAATCCAACGTGGTTTTGTCTGTCTGAAATCATACTGTATCCTGAAGTGTAGTTTGGACGGATGGAGGAATGAAGTTCTTCAGGCTCTGGAGGTGTACTGCTTTTTTGTTTTGGGAATTTTTCATATTATCCAAGAAAAAAAATGCAACAGAAATGTAGCTTTTGGGATAAGATTCTCAAACTAACAAAAATCATTATTCCTTACGTGCTGAAGAGCATGCAGATTGTTTCAAAGAACTTAAAAGCCAAATGTCACTTTTCATCTTCAGAACAGATGCTTCTAGTCTGTTGGAAATGCAAGGCAGGAAGCTTGGATTTCTCTTGCTATTCAGGAGAAAATTATAAGCTACATTAATTAGTTCAGTTAGTAATGTTGATGTCAGAGGAGGGAATCTGAACTGGCCAATTGTCTGCAAAAGACAGGCATATATGTAAGCTTAGATTCACTGCCTCAGTATTGATTTTAATCACCTATAGGTAGTGTTTAGATGTCTTATTTTAGCATTTGCTGAGGCTTTACCAGCAATATTTACACTGGTTAAAATTCGCCAGCCCTCCTAAAGCATTTTAGAAAGCTGTGCCATCAGTTTGTGAACGCTGAAAGCAGTCTTGATGCCATCTGTCTAGTCAAGCACAGCCCAACCCTGATGAATCGCTTGTCGCCTTAAGTTTAAACTAATTAAAATTGTATTTGGGTGATGATTGTTTGTCTTCAGCTTTTTAAAGATTAAGTTTCTTACAGTAACAGGAAAACAGAGCTTGGTAGCCATCTCTTTGAACGGAGAACCTATTTAAAAGCTTCTAACACACAGGCAAGGGGGAGTTTTACAGACCAGAGTGAAATTCAAATGTGACATTGGGATGAGCTGTTTAGACTCAGAGCTACACCTTTTGTTAATGCTGCTTCAGAGTGTTCAGTGTCAGGCTAGATCTTCAGAGTAGACTCAAATTTTTTATTGTGCTGCTTGAAATTTTAACCACCTCTGAAATATTTGAAGTTCTTATGGTGCTTTTATGGATTTTGGAAGGAAAAAAAAAAAAAGCTTTTGACTTCTATGCTGTCTGCTGAATTAAAAGGAAGTGTTTGTTAAGTTCTGTTTGAGCCAAACCAGACCGAAATGGCTGGAACTTCATGTGTTGATGTAGCCTTATCATAGAATCATGGAATAGTTGGGGTTGGAAAGGACGTTAAAATCATCTAGTTCCAACCCCCCTGCTGTGGGCAGGGGCACCTCTCACTAAATCATGCCACCCAAGGCTATGTCCAGCCCGGCCTTGAACACCGCCAGCAATGGAGCATTCACAACTTCCCTGGTGTCGAGGTTTGAGGCGTAAATCAATCTGCCTGCCCACTCACTCCTCCCAACCTTCCTTTCCCCCCCCACTTTACGGGGGGGG
>JASSUY010016350.1:0-13910 GCA_032466535.1 Forpus xanthops | reverse complement strand
GGAAGAAGAAATCTGTCTGGTTTGTCTGCTTGGTTCAGAGGACCTTCAGGGCTTGATAATGAGGGGAAAGGGAACAACAGCTTGGTCACAGAGAGTGGCTGCTTGCCTTATGAATTGCTGTTAGCTATACTAACAACCTTACCAGGGGTTGGGAGCGGGGGGTACCAGCCAGACACCTGATACTAGGTTTGGTAAGGCTGTCCTATGGATGATAAGTAGAAAAACTTTCCTCACAATGGAGATTAAAAGAAAAAGACTTGACAGGATGTCATTCTGTGGAAACTATGGTTAGGGCCTGTATATCAGCTTTGTGTGTTCCCTGCCTTTTTAAGCCTTTGAAAGGAGAGCTCTGTGCTTCATGGTCACCTGGCAACTGCATACACAACAAGAGAGAGTGATTTTTCTCTTTTCAAGTTACATCATCTTGCTTTAGCCTTACAAACTGCTGTTGTCAGGGTAGAGATGTGGGGTTTGGTTTTGTTTTTTTTTTCTTTTTCCAGAGAAACTTCATAGATCTAACAGCACATTTTTGTAAGTCTTAAATGAAACATCAATAGACATGTAATTTTTGGTCTATAGGCATAAAGAAATATGTTTGGGTTTTTTTTCCTGTATTTTGTTGATAGCTACCCTGGGTTTTATGTTTCTGGTTTGGTTTTGCTTTTAGTAGAGTGTTAAAACTTATTACACAAACAATGCTTTCATTTTACTTCTACAGTATCTCCTACAGGCTTCAATAGAAATGCATAGAGAAAACAAGATTTGGACCTAGCTTTATAATGCTATATTTTTTAAAGAGATTTCTTAGACCCTAAGGCTATATTGTTTCTGATACTTTCTTCTTGACACAGATTTTGGTTTGGCACTTGTCTCTGTTGATTAGGAAAATACCAAGTGCTTGGAATACAGTTTAACCTATGTTTCATCCTATGATTTAAAGTATTTTAGAAGAGAATTGTCATGCTTTTCTTGTATTTCATGCCTCTTCACAAATCCTTAAATGGGAGAAGGGAATCTTAAAGTATACTATGCCCTAACTGAAGCTTCCTAGCTCTTCGCTTCCACTCATAGAACATCTTCTACTGGGATGATGCAACTGCTTTTGCATCTGAACTGCCTGAACTGGATCATGGAACTGACACAGGTTAAAAATTTATCATAGAATCACAGAATAGTTAGGGTTGGAAAGGGCCTTAAGACCATCTAGTTCCAACCCCCTTGCCATGGGCAGGGACACTTCACACTAAACCATGCCACCCAAGGCTATGTCAAACCCAGCCTTGAACACCGCCAGTGATGGAGCATTCACAGCTTCCCTGGGCAACCCTTTCCAGTGCATCACCACCCTTACAGTAAAGAATTTCTTCCTCAGATCCAATCTAAACTTCCCCCTGTTTAAGTTTGAACCCATTACCACTTGTCCTCTCAGTACAGTCCCTCATGAAGAGTCCCTCCCCAGCATCCCTATAGGCCCCCTTCAGATATTGGAAGACTGCTATTGAGGTCTCCACGCAGCCTTCTCTTCTCCAGGATGAACAGCCCCAACTCTCTCAGCCTACCTTCATAGGGGAGGTGCTCCAGTTCCCTGATCATCCTCGTGGCCCTCCTCTGCACTTGTTCCCATGGGTGTTAAAGAATTATTTTTTGTGTGGACTTTTTAATCCAATATCTGCTCTGTGTGTGTACATATATACATACATATATATGTATGTATACCTGCTGCATTGTATATATATATGTACACACACACACTCATCTCCTGCAGTATAGCGTCGGAGGTAGCCCAGCAAGGAGGAAGTGGAAAGGATTGAATAACAAGGCATTGCAGGGAGAGGTTGGGATGGGAAAATAGTTTCAAAGTAGAGCCTTTTACATCCTGAGGTTTCTTGAGTGTTCTCTCTGGTTTTGAAAGAGCAGCACCTAGCTGAAGAGAACTAGGGAATAGCAGTTTCTGAACAGTAACACGGAGGAAAAACTTTATTTCTTGTGGGTAGGGGGAGATTATTATGTTTATGGGCTTCTTCAGTAATATAGTTAGTAAACCTGCAAGTGGAATGTCCTAGTTGTCGTGTGTGTGTGTGACTGGCTTGGTAAAAGAAGAATTTATATACAGCTTTAGAGTACAGATTCTGGCTCAAAGTTTCAGGATAAGGCACCAAACGTGCAAAGAACAGGCAGAATCTGTTAGAACTGTGAAGTTCAGATACTCTGTATTTAGGCCTTGGATCTGAAGAATACAGATGACTACTAGTTGTGGCTTTTTCTTTTCTTTTTAACACACATTTCAATGTAATGGCCAATTTGTGTGGAGAAGAATAAATGGCCTAACATGGAAAACAACATTGATGCAAATTAAAAAATAGCTTGATTACATTATACTATTAAACAAAGATGACGACAGCTGCAATTGCAGTTGCAGCATAGATAGCATTTCAGTCACCAGCTGTCAAGTGAACTGTGTGTGTGGCTACTAGAGCACTGGTTTTAACCAGGCTGGGAAAGAAATAGTAGAATCCTGTGAAAAGTACAGCAAATAATTTTTTACACTAGTTATCTCACAAATTTGGGTCATAGTTTTGGAAATGAAGTAATTATTTTTTCCTTTATAAAAACTTACAGGAATTTGTGCAATGAAACAGTGGATTTGACAGACACAGAAGATAACGCTTCTGCCTGTTCTGATTCAGATAAATTAGACTGAGATTAACCACTTAAATTTGTTGTATTTTCAGTTTTCAGTC
Organism: Forpus xanthops; assembly: GCA_032466535.1. Taxonomy (NCBI): domain Eukaryota; kingdom Metazoa; phylum Chordata; class Aves; order Psittaciformes; family Psittacidae; genus Forpus; species Forpus xanthops. Next base: position 11,169 of record JASSUY010016350.1, on the reverse strand, counting down.
TGAGGATCTTCCACTATAAATGGGTTGAAGAGAGTTGTTAAATGGCCATTAGTGTGGGGAAAGATTTGATGTGACAGTCTCCACAATAATAGAGCAGATGGTTTTTGTCCATTCAATATCTCTGAATGGCTTTAAGAAGCAGATTCATCAAATATAACTTATTCTTGAAAATAAACTTAATTTTAAAGCTTCTTAAGAACACCATTTATTTTATATGTCAGTCTTTTTTAAAGTTGCTCATTGGTACTTCCTGAAGAAGCTCTCCTGTGCTTTTGCACAGAGTAAACCAATGCAAGGGCTGATGGTCTTTGAAGAAGGCTTTCCCATGCTCTGGAACTGACCTGGCAGAGCAGTTACTTTATGGAGGTCCTAATGTTTGGCATGTGAAATAGCATGAAATAGAGGCCTTTGAATAACTAAGCCATGGATGTAGCTTGCTAAACTAGCTTCAGGTTAGATAAAAGCTTTTCATGCCTTACTCCATTTATTTATGAGACCTTCATTGCCATAATGCTTGTAATTTCTATGTTATGAAATCCTACTTGAAGAAACAATCTGGAGAAAAGCGTGCAAACTGTTCATTGTATCAACTTTTCATTTTGGAATAAACCAGTGTTTGGATGACCAAATATGCGTATGTTTTCTTGGTTTTTTGGAGTTTGGTTGGGCTTTTGTTTTATTTTTTTTTGGTTGGGTTTTGTTTGGTTTTTTGTTTGTGGGGGTGGGTTTTTTGTTGGTTTTTTTTTTTGGGGGGGAGGGGGTTATGTTTTGGTTTGGCATTTTCTTTGTTTGTTGGGTTTTTTTTTACCATAGGAACTATTTTTCCACAATTACCAACACATGCCACAGCAAACTGCTCTAAAACTTCTGTGAAGTTATCTGCCATTCATCCTGCCCATGAAGCCTCCTTACCTTTTTTCCCAAGTCTATCCAAGCTTCGGTAAAGGTATTTAACTTTGCCTAAAGCCCTGAAGATCAGACAATCAGTCTGAATGTGAAACTCATTCTTAGCATGTTAAGAAGTGGGTTTAGACTCAGATTTTTGTTTCATTTTTGTCTCCTTTTTAAAGCAGGGGGGGGATGAGCATAGGAGATAGGGTTCGAAACATTTTAAGACTGGACTTTTTTAAGGAAGCTTTTAATTGCATTTAACTGCATTTAATTGAATGCTGTCTTAGCTTGTTTACAATACACCTTTTCCAAGTTTGCAACTCCTCCTCTTAGTAAGAGAAAACAGTCTTTTAAGATACAGTAAGCATTTTCGTGGATTATGGAAGATCTTGTCTAACTGGGAACAGGTTAATTCCTCATACATAAGCTAAGAAAAAATGGGTACTATTTCTGTGCCATTTCCACAGCAAGCTGTCTTGAAGGGTTAGTAAATATGAATATAGTTCTGAATTTTCCTTTTGAGAAAAAAAGCCAATTATCATGAATGGAACTGAGTTTCAGTTATCACAGCTGAATTTTAAATATACTGTGGGGAACAGTTATTGTAATTTAATTTTAAAATTTATTGCCAGTCTTATTGTATCAGTGTCTGTTAGATATCCAGTGTGATGACTGTGCCATCTGCTCTTCCTGCAGGGCATGTGAGAAGGAAAATTAATCATTTAGCCATCAAAACCACTGTGCAGTACTTGAATCAGGTGCACAAGGATAGCATAAAATTTACCAAAAGGTTATTTGTTTTGGACGAACAACTTCTTCAAAAAGCTCTCTGAAATGTCATCTACCTTGCCTGCTCTAGGCAATTTCATCATGAACACAGAAATCTCAATGGCTGCCCCAGGTTCAAGGAGGACAGGATTAACTTAAAGTAATTAATCAATCTGATCACTTTTAATTCAGGGAGATCCTACTATGTGCAGAGTTGGGACTCCTGGGAACACTTTCAGTTGTTTCAAATGTGTAATACCTTTTTTGAAGGTGGAGGGCTTGCATCAAATTTGGCTCTGAAGTGCTGTACACAGTGTTTGATCCTACAGACATTCTGAGATGGTTTCCCTGTGGCCTTCTGTGCTTTTTCCAGGGTAAAATATGAGCAAGTTCAGTGACTGATTTTTCTTTTGTTTTCATGGGGATTAATACAGTCAAATCAATAAAGATTATTGGGTCTCAAAACACAAATTATAGTATGCTTGAGAGTTATAAGGCGACTGTGTTGTTCTTTACTACCTTATCATTGCCAGAATGTTCCAATGTTACACATTTCGATCAGGACAAATAGTAGTGACAAGAAGAGGAGAGTATCCCCTTGAAATACGTCACCCTACCTTTGCTTCCTGTGTCATTTTCAGTTGCTTGTTTGTCTTAAGGAAACTAGTATCCCTTGGGGAGCTGGCTTAGGCTTTACTCAAGGTCTGAAGTAACAGGAACTCACACAGATGGTACTTCAGACTTACAAGAGCCATAGCAGCAGCCTGTAGGGAAAGCTTGGTGGTTGACCCTTCATGTATATTCCATTACGCTGGGAGAAAATAGCAAGTGAGAGAAGAACAGGTGAGGTTCATTTCAGACTAGTATTGTTATGTGAGGGCTGCGTTGTGACCTCTTTGTAAGTATGCCGTAGAACAAAGTATCCGCATCCCAAACTTTTTTTAAAACCACGTCAAAATGAGACTAGCAGTGGCCAAAGCTCCTTTAAGAGAGTATGGGACTGCTGTGGGGCTTGCCTGCTGCTCTAGTGTGAGAAGAGAGCGGTGATGGTTGTGATTCTAAGCATATGTGATGTCAAAATAAACAAGTCACTTTACTCTCTTGGCTTCCTGTCCAGATTTGAGGTGCTGCTCCCTGTTTAACCTCCCTGTGAATGCTGTAAGAAAGAGCACTGGAAAATAGATGTTCCTCATTGGAAGCGTTCTCATTCCTCAAGTGCCAAGTCTTAGCTGGAACTCCTGCATGCGGGGGGATTGTGGAAGTGGGCACGAGGCTGGGAAGGAACAGCTTCTGCTGGTGCTCAAAGGATTAGTTGAGGGATTTGGGAGGAGATTTTCCATAATTTCACAATATCCAAAAAGTTTTAGAGTGTTACGTTTTTCTGGTGAGGGGAGGGCGAGAACTGCATTGTGAAAGGTTTAAACAGCTTGACCTATCTCAGGAGCTAACAATTCCTAGATTTCTGCAAGCTGAATGGAGGAAAACAGTACTGCAGAGTGGAAAACGATGACTGGTTACACTGCTGATAAAGATACTGAGAAGTTGAATATCCCTGGGTTAAAGACTGGTGAGTTCTACAATTGCTGACTTCTAAAATAACATGGACACGGACAAGAAATTACCTTGTGTTCAGACAATGTAAGATAATAAAAAACCAATGAAAGAGTTACTTGAGTTGCACATCATTAACATTTTATGCTAAATATGTAATTAATAACTCCCAGTTTTAAGCCTTAAGGTTTCACAGAATGTTTGAGGGTTTTTTTCCTAAACTGATACTTAGGAAGAAAGCTCAAAAGACATTCCTCAACTGTAAGAGGTTGGAAATCAAGATACACAATGGTCTTTTTTCACCACGATTATGTTTAACCAACTAGCGAAATGCAAAAAACGTATGTGCATATTCCCACTTCTGTCTCAGCAAAACATATCGATACAGAATTTTACCTTTTAAAATAATTTGACATTACAAACACAATTTGAAATGTTGTCCAACAGTTATGCAAATCAGCTTCTATTTTTAAATGCATTTTATCAACAAAAAAGATGGAGAGCAATACTGTGTCCAGATTAAATCATAACCATTGTTTTCTCTGTTTAGCTAGCATTTCTAACTAGATAAATGGAACCTGGTAGAAGCTTGCTGCATGCATGTCAGGATGAAAAACTACTTGGACAGTTAGTGTAAACTTGTGCTTAAACCTAAAAGGCATTCTTTGAAGGTTTATCATTCCAAACGCTGACACTGAAAAGCTAAGCCATAAACTTAGGAACTGTGACTTAGCCTCTTAGGAATGATCTAATGAATGTCAAGTCAATGAGTTTGTGTAACAGGCTAATGTACTGGCGGGTTGGTGGGAGTGTGATACAGTCAACCTGCCAGGCCTCCCCATATTTGTACTTCAGCCATCATCCTCCACACCAAAGAGGCTTTAACCATTTGGCTTGCTTAATTGCAGCACATGTTTCACACTTGTGAATGGGCAGTAGTGTCCATTGTTAAATCCACCCCTCGATCACAAGCCCATCTCTATGTTGCATCTCTGCCCTGATGGCCTGAAGTGTCATAGGCCTGCCGGGCCAAAAATAATTCAACCTTATGTTGCCAATCTAAGTCCATCTGAGCCACTTCAATCTTAGCAGCTTTATCCACTTGTTGGCTGTTCTGGTGTTCCTCAGTGGGCCTGACTCTCGGGAACATGAGCATCTACATGGTGTACCTTCACCACCAGATCCTGCATTGGGGCAGCAATATCTCACCACAGTGCAGCAGCCCAGATGGGTTTACCTCTGCCTTGCCAGTTGCTCTGCTTCCATTGCTGCAACCACCCCCACAGGGCATTTCCCACCATCCGTGAGTCAGTACAAAGTGCTGGCCACTTGTCTCGTTCAGCAATGTCCAAGGCCAGCTGGATGGCTTTCACCTCAGCAAGCTGACTCGATTCCTCCTCTCCTTCAGCAGTTTCTGCAACTTGTTATTTATCGTGCTTCTCTCATTTCCAGCGTGTAAATAATTGAGTCTTAGTTTTAATCTGAACATTATGACAAATGAACTTGTTTCTTACGAGCGGTGTGAAATTGAAATATTTAATTTTCCTGCAGGGTTACCATGCTTAAAGGCTCTCAGATTTTTTCCTCTGCTTTATTGTCACTGTGGATGAAGCCGATCAAGCTGACCTTGATTCTTTTGAGACTTTCTGAGAACTCTCAGCAGAACAGAGTATCAGCAACACTCAGTTGATGAGGACTTTTAAAGAAAATACTGGTTTCACTCCCTAGAACAATTTAATTGCAAGCACTTAAGTTTGTGTTAAGTTTTGAAAAATAGTAGGAAGGAAAATATTTTTACTACACTTTACCATTTATAAGGTTGTTTTCCCAGAGAGAACTTTTAATTTAAATCAGTCTCTTTTCAGAGCCCCTGTAGCCAATACTTCTGAAGTCAAAGCACAGCTTGCGTTGGAGGGACGATGGTTTCCTTAGGAACTGCCTCGCTTCTAGCGTTAGCCTGGATGCCTCTGTTGTGCATATGCTTACCCGTGGCTAAGGACATATATATATACACACACGTGTATATATACACACACATATATACAGGGTATGTGCTACAGCTGCTGGCAGCCCCCTGCATGCCGTGTGTTTCACGCTGAGGTCCCAAGCACACTTCCCCGCTCTGCCCAGCGCCTATTCCCGCGCAGACAAAGGCACTCCTTTCCCTGGAAGCTGGGAAGCAGCACACTCCCGCCCTGCCCCACTTCCCTCCGCCATAACCCCTCAGCACACTACCCGCATTAGGCGCGCCGCCCCGGCGGGAACGCGCGCCGCCCTGGCTCCGCCCCCGACCCGAGCCGCTCCCCTATTGGCCCTTGGCCTCCTTACGTTTGCGTGGGCGGGACCCCCTCCGTGCCCGCGCGCCGGGTCCCGCGCTGTTGTGACACGTGAGGGCGGCGCACGTGCGGCCGTTATGTAACGCGCAGGGCGGGCACGGGGGCGGGCAGGCGGTTGGGCGGTGCGCAGGCGTAAAGCGCAGGCCGGTGCACTGCGCATGCGCGGCCCGGCCGCGGCGCGGGCGGAGCGCGGGGAAGGCCCGGCTGGTTCCCTCCTCTCCTCCCGCCGCGCTCCTCCCCCGGGCAGACGGCGGAGGATCCCGAGCGACAATGAAGCAGCAGCAGCCGCAGCAGCCTCAGCACTCTCAGTCGCAGCCGCCACAGGCGCAGCCGTCGCCCGCCGCCGGCGCGGGGGTCCCGGCCTTCCTCAGCAAACTGTGGGCGCTGGTGGGCGAGGCCCCCAGCAACCAGCTCATCACCTGGAGCCAGGTGAGGCGGGGAGGGAGTGCCCGTCCGTCAGTCCGTGTGTGTGTATGTCGTCCCTTCCCGCCTTCCTCCGGCGGTCTGCACTTGGGGCCTGCTGGGGCGGATGGGGGCAGGAGGCCCTTCCGTGGGCCCCGGCCTCGGCGGCCGTGGGGAGGGCGGAAGAGCCGTGTAGGGCCGCTTGGCTTGGCTGGGCTCCTCTCAGCCGGCCGGCCGCTCTGGGCCGTGGCGGGTTTTCTAGCCCGGGAGGGGCAGTCAGAGGCCAGATTGCTTCAAACGCTTTATTGTAGCTGGAGTTACCTGGAGAGTATGAGAGCCGATGCCCGCTGCAGATGGGGTGGAGGGCCCGACTGCACCGGCCGGCGTCCATGGGAGGTGGGTGCCTCTGAGCTTGAGAGGTTGGGAGATGAGGGCAGGGAGCCGACAGCGATCGGGCTTTGCTCCGCGCCTTCACGCCGTTTTTATGAAGCTGTGGTACGGGAGGCCCAGGGCCGCGGTGGGGGTTCCAGAGCGGGTTTGCGAGTTCGGGGTGAAGCTGAGTGGGGGACGGGGGCTGCGTGACAGCGCCCTGCCCCGGGCTGGAGGGAACCGGGGATGCTGGAGGTGCCAGTGGATCCTGCGCGCGTGGAGGGCGGCACTGAATCTCTCGCGTGGCACCCGCGTCTTCCCGCTCACCGCGGGCGCGGACCGCCCCATTGCTGGCCACGTGGGGCCACGGCTGCCGGGCCCTTGCCCACCTGCTGTAGCGAGCGCCTCTCCGCTGATCACGGCCACCCTGGGGATGGGCAGGGTGGGCACCTCCCGTGGCAACTGCGGGGCAAGCGTCGGACTGCCTATTGCACCTCTGTCCTGCGGGCTGCAGGTTAGGTGTGCGCGGTGCCTGTGGCAATGGATGTCTGAATGGAAGAAGACCTGAGATTAATGCCCTCTTATCTTGAATCACATATATTCGGATGCAGAAATAATAAATAAGCATTATCTGAGCACGAGAGTTGCAAGCATCTTAAAACATTGTAAGGCAGGAAGTAACCACCTCGCCGGTTTGCTGTAGTAAGCGTCATTAACTCTTCTGATGAATGCCAAGGAGGGGGTTATTTATTTAGTTTTTCTATATTTTAGGTATTTTAAAAATAATTATTAAATAATAAAATAATTATTAAAATATTGGAAACAATCCCAGCCTCCAACAGCGTCACCACCTTTAAGTGTGGTTGAGATGGCAGCTGTTGTCTGAGTTTATTTTAAATGCTTAAGCAATGATAAAATGTTTTTATTAAACATTTTACTGGTAATGTGTTACCAGTAACTTCAGCCAGAACTTCCTGAAGAAGGAAACAGCTAGACTGTAGATTGTGTTTGTTCGTTAGTTTGTTTGTTTTCCTGGGTCAGAAATGTTAAAGGCTACATGAAGGTTGAGATGCTGTCTAGCTAAGAAGTGCTGGGTTTGCCACCTTTCACTTTCAGTAGAGACTTTCCAAATTAATTGTTTATCCTTATCTCAAGTAAGCACACCACAGCTATTTGGTATCATTGTAGTATTTTCTAATTAAAAACAAAGACTAATTGTAGCTGCAAGGCTGCTTGTGGGAGGAAGATAGTCTAATCACAGTTGATGTTACTGACATGCAGTAGTTCATGTGTGGGGAAGGTATTGGGATCACTTGCTGCACAAGTGACAACAACTTTTGAAAATAGTCTGTGTCAATACTATGGGTACAGAAAGTGTACCAGTTTAACAGGAAAGGAAGAGTACAGCTACTATAATACTTCATTTTCTGGGTATGCCAGTCCATAAGTTTACACTGTGTGGATAAATGCCATCTGCAACCAAACAGCTAAACTCTGTCGCTCTGAAAACATATTTTCATGAAGCCATGGTGCGTGTTATCTGTGGAAACAGATATGAGGAGTACCAAACTGTCCTGGGTTCAGCAGTAGCAGTCATTTTTCTCCTTCTTAGTAGCTGGTAGAGTGCTGTACTTTTGACTTTTGGCCTGGGAACAGCACTGATAACACCAATATTTTTAGTTGCTGCTCAGTAATGTTTAGTCTGACCAAGGACTTCGAGTCTCATGCTCTGCCAGGGAGGAGGGGAAGCTAGGAGGAAGCAGAGACAGAACACCTGTCCCAAACTTGCCAAAGAGGTATTCCATACCCCCGAAGGGTTAGATCACTGCTCAGGTCAGGCTGGGTATTGGTTGGCAGGTGGTGAGCGGTTGTGTTCTCTTCGTTTGTTACTTCCCTTATCAATTTTATTATTGGTGATAGCAGTAGTGGTTTATGTTATACCTTAGTTACTGAACTGTTCTTATCTCAACCCATGGGAGTTGCATTCTTTCAGTTCTCCTCCCCATCCCCCCAGAGTTGGGGGACTAAAGGGAGGGGAGTGAGACAGGCTGCTTGGTACGGAGTTACAGCTGCACTTAAACCACTACAGTTCTTTTTGGCATCCAGTGTGGGGCACGAAGAATTGAGATACTGACAGATCTGAGCAGAGTATGTCTAATAATTTTTGTGATAAGCATTCATTTTTTCGGATTAGTAGTCATTCATCACAGTGCTGGTTTATTGGCTCTCAAAGTTATTGCTCCTCATCACACAGTTTCAGCATGTCGTACCTTACTTACAGCCATTATTTATTGTGTTAGTGTTTATAGGCTGGGGGCCTTGGGCTAAGGTTCTTGTTTCATTGTACTTTATGGTAATGACTTGTAATACAATAGAATAGATCATGAAACTGATTTGGCTTGCATTCCCAGTGTGGTCACCACCTCTATACTTTGGGAGGTATATAATAGAAATGTTTAGCAGTTACACATCTTTTTTTTCCCCTTCTCAAGTAGTCAGCCCATGAGGGAGGCATTCCCCTCTGTTCTCAGCACACACACCCCCACCCCCCCCAGAACGTTTACAGCATCATTTGAGAGTTCTGAAGGTTTTTAATGGCCTTTGGATGCCCTCAAGACCTGCCTGCTGATTGTGATGGGGATCACCATGTTGGCACACAGAGTGTGTTTTACCCATGACCATTACGTCTGATCTTGACAGTTAAACAGAATCGGGTTTGGGCTTTGGGATTAGACAACTATATAGGAAGACCAAGAGATTTTCCCCAAGGATGGACAGTCATGAGTGGCAGGGTGTGTGGAGTAATATGGGCAAGTATCTAGGCCAGTTGGCTCCTCCAGTGCTTTGGAACTTCACCACTGAGCAAATGCGAAAATTCAGAAAAATTAGTAAAACACTTAATCATGGCAATGTGCTGGGGCTTGGCCTGTGCTTACAGAGCCCTGTTCAACACTATACAGCACCTTCAAAAGGAAAAAAAATGTCCCTGGATCTGAGGACAAAGCAACAGACAACACAGCTACTCCAGCTCTGAGTACAGCAGCTATACCAACCCCAGTGACAAGTACAGCAGCTACCCAAACCCTGACAACAGGTACTGCAGCCACTCCGACCACAGCGATCATCACTGCAGCTAAACCAGAGGACCAATTTGTACCAATATGGGTTGCCTCTGTACACAAGGGGAAAAGCAAAAAAAGAAAAGACAAGAAAGATGAAAGAACAAGAAGTGATGGTGATGCACTTACTACCCGGGGCAGCATCTGATCAGGAGTCATCATCACATGAATTAGAAAAGGTGACTTCTCGACCCCCAATCTCAACTGAGCTGTGGAATATGTGAAAAGATTTTACCCGTCAACCAGTGGAGCACATCATCACCTGTTTGCTCTAATGCTGGGACAGAGGGGCCGGCAGGCATGAACTACAAAGTAGGGAAGGCAAGCAGCTGGGATCACTTGCTAGGGAAGGGGGAATTGGCAAAGCAATTGCAAGCGAGAAACAGTCCCTCAGCCTTTGGAAGCGGCTCTTGACAGCTGTGAAAGAAAGGTTTCCATACAAGGACGATGTTATGAGTCGTTCAGCCAAGTGGACTACTCTAGAGATAGGCATCAGATCTCTGAGGGAATCAGCCATTGTAGAGATGATCTATCACATCAAGCCAACTGCCAGAGATGCACCCATAGATCCAGAAGAAGTCAAATGTACACGACCCATGTGGCAGAAATGTACACAGAATGCACCCTCATTGTATGCCCATTCTTTGGCAACAGTAACCTGGAATGATGTAGTACCACTAACAATGGATGAAATGATTCATAAGCTCTGAGAGTTCAGAGATAATCTCACCCCTTCCATCATTTCAGCTGTGGAAAACTGTCCCAGGAGTTCAAACAATTGAGAGACTATCTGTCTGATCTATCCAGCTCCTCACATGTACCAGCACACGTCTCAGCTATTAACCAAAGGCATCCTACTGTTTGAGAGAGAAGATCTAGAAGGCGTATGCCACAGGCCACCCTATGGTTTTACTTGTGGGATCACAGAGAAGGCATGACGAAGTGGGATGGAAAACCTACCTCAGCTCTGGAGGAACGGGTGCATGAACTGAAGAGAAGAGCAAAGGTGAAGGATGATCATCCCATGAAAGTTGTGGCTTCAGTCTCTGGTGAACAGGTTCCCGGATGGAGTTGAAGAGATGATTTTACTCCAGTTCCTGTGATAAAGAACAGTAATCCCTTTCTACAAGAGTTAAGTGTCCCAACGTTGTGTTGACTATTAGAGGGGCCCTGCCTCCAGCCAAGTGGAAGTAGGGGACAATCAGATTTGCTGGACTGTGGATCAGGTGGCCTGGCACATCAGTCCCACAGGAGTATAAGGCTCTAGTAGATACCAGTGTACAGTTGTCATGGTTTGAGGCAGTCAAACCCATGCAGCTGCTCTCTCACTCACTCCCCTCTCTTTCTTCCTCAGTCCGAGGGGCTGGGGAGGCGAATCAAAAGAATGCAACTCCCACAGGTTGAGATAAGAACAGTTTAGTAACTAAGGCTGCTGCTACCACCAATAATAATACAAGAGAAAATACAAGGAAAGAGAATACTACAGATCTTCACCTGATATCTAGCCACACCACACAGTGCCCCCCCACCCCATCACCTGATACCAAGCTCGACTATGCAGTGCACCCCATCACCTCATACCAAATGTCACCCATGCTGTGCCCCCCCCCCGCACCACCATCTTTTCGGGTCTCTGCCCTCCGTCTCTACCTGCCCGACATGACGTGCTATGGTATGGAATACCTCTTTGGTCAGTTTGGGTCAGGTGCCCTGTCTCTCCTTCCGCCCGGCTT
>JASSUY010016347.1:0-22824 GCA_032466535.1 Forpus xanthops | reverse complement strand
CTGTAACACATCCCTCTCCAGATTTCATGTAGGTCCTTCTAGGTACTGGAAGTCATTTCTAAAGGCTTTTCTAAAGCTTTTTCCAGGCTGAACAACCCCAGCTCTCTCAGCCTATATCCATAGCAGTGATGTTTCAGCCCTCTGGTCATCTTCATGGCCTCTTCTGTGCTCATTCCAACAAGGTCATGTCCCTCTTGTGTTGGAGGCCCCAGACCTGGACACACCACTGCAGGTGGTGTCTCATGAGCGTGGTCTTTGAGTAAGGACTCCACAAAAACTTTAGGAATCTTTTGCTGATCGTTCCTGATTGTTTTCTGTCCAAAGCATTTGTGAACTGCTTATTGTAGCAAAATTAAATTAATAGTAATGTGTTGGTTTAAGCTTAAGTACATTCATCTGCCCCTGAAAATGAAGGAATGTTCCTTTTTCAGTATATGCTCTTAAGCAGTGTAATCTGGGAATTATGTTCAGGGGCACAGAAGGTACGAAGTAATTCCTGATAAAAGTGCCAGGAGACCTAGACATTGAAAAAGCTTTTCTTTAACATCAGGTTAAATTGATCATTAAGGTATTGTGAAATATCTTTTGCTTATAACAGGAGTTCTGACTTCTTAGAAGGTATATTGTTTTTCTCTTTTATGGATGCAAAACCCAGAAACTGGGAAAACTGAAGCATTCGTAACTGGGTTTGGATTAGAGTTTGTGCGTGAGAAATGTGAATTTTGTGTTGTGATGGACAGAAACCAGTATCTGGAATTATTTGGCTTGAATGCATTTTTAAATTACTTTTCTGATTGAACTAGTAGTGGAATGTATAAAGATTGTAGTTTTTTGTGTTGGGGATTTATTTAAATAGCTTTTTTAAATTCCATATACTCTTTGAGGGGGAACTCTGTTGTTCTAACATGTCATTGTTAGTTTCCAGTTTTTGCTGAAACTGTCCCTAATCATGGTTTTGTATACTCTCAGCAAGTGTGTATTGTGGCTCCATAGAAGTTCCTCACATTTGTTTGGCTTTGTTATATTTTAGCATAGCTGAACTGTGTATGTATGATATCCTATCCTCAGAGGTAAGATTCCAACACAAAGAAAAACACCTACCTTCAAGCAGAAAAAAAATGCACCTTGGAGTGCAGCCATCATAAAACACCCTCTTGACATATGCATCCCATAGCAGAGAGTCTTTTTGTACATATGTAAAATCTCAGAAAAGGAATTAGATGTACAGCATATGGGGTAAATTTTTAGTTGTCAAAGAGGTGATAAGGATGTTCATTCACTGTGGATGCTGATACTGAGTGGGTGGTTTCCAAAATGCTGTTGCAACAGCAAACAGGAGATTTGGATGAAGATTTTCCTTAAAATATCACAGTGATGGCCTGAGCTAGAAACAGGGGGTTCACACTGTAAAAACTATAGCAAAATGAAACACTTTACTTGTCTTCTCATGTTTGTTTTGATCTGGACAGTCAGTAATAACATATGTCTCTACTTTGGACAAACAGCACAAGTCTGGTATAAAGAACTATCATATTTAACTATGAATTCATAATAATTATTAAATTTGTATGTGATTGTATTTTTACAGCACTATCAAGACAGAGAATACAAAGACAGAAAGCTGTCTTTCAAAAACTTCTGATTTCACCTTAGCTGTGTTCTTCATTGGGGCATTATTTAAACTGTAGAGGCTTATTTCATTAAGTTTTCTATCTGAAAAATAGGAATAATAAAATCATGTCCTGAGTGGTTGTAAGAAGCTTTGAGGTAAAAATACAAGGCTATGGTACAAATGCACAGATGAGGATTTTCAACACTTGAAGTTGGCGCAGCTAATACTTGCATCTTCTAGATATTATTCTATCTTCAGCAAAACAAAATAATACTTAGATTTCTGTGAGGCTGCCAGGTTACAGATCTCAGAATGATGCATAAAGGAGGGTGAATTAGAAATAAACCCTTTTAAAGATGGCAGCACTGCAGCGCGGGAAAAGTAAAGCTTTGGCCAGGGGAGGGAGTACTTTCAGCTACCGCAACTTTCAGTTTAGTACCTTATCCTTTGCTCTGCAAACACGTTCGTCTTCTGTTGGATCTGGCCTTTGTTTTCACATGCTCTATGAGTTTATCATTCCACATGCATTTCTGGTGTTGGGTTATGTAGATATCCCCCCCCCAATATGTAGCTAGGCAGATGCTAACAATTTAGATCAGTATGCCTTGTTTTGGGATTAAATAAGAAAGGCCCCATGTGATAGAACTGTTGAAACTAAAAAAAGGTGGGCGGGGGGAAATCCCAAACCAACACAATCCCCAGAACCATAACTTATGTTATAAAAATAGTAATTAATAAATTACCTACTATTAAAGAATACCATTTCTTAGGCCAAAAACAGGAAAACTGTTTCTTATGGTGTTGTGTATAAGCATTGACAAAGTTGTTCACATGCTGTTTATAACAAAAAGCAATAAATATAAAAAAAAGTGGATTATAGTGAAGATGAACAAGAATTAAATATTCCTGAACTTGAGAAGATAGATATTGAAGATTTGCATGTGTTTTGTCTCTCTTACTGGGATATAGGAACTGCCATACTGAATAAACGCAGTGGTCTACCTTGTTTCCTTATAGACATTGTATTTACCTTCTAGCACTCCATGTAAGACAGACAAGCGCTGTTCTGTGCCTTCTAGAAAGGAGAAGCAGACTGCAGAGAAGGGAGGAGGTTTCAACAATGCCATGTAGGAATTCTGCATGTTTCGTAACTGAATTCCTCATTGTGAGATCAACCTTTTTTATTTCCTGCTGGTCATCTTCATCAACAGTTCCAAAATAGACAAGCAGAGTGCTCTCCATATTATACTGATTCCGTAATCAGTCTGTCGTTGGCATTTGACACGTGGAGTCACATTTGTCTCTCTCTGTTTTAAATTGTGAATCATTATTCAGATAAACGTAAAATTAAGTATGTTTTCAAATTCTGCTTTTCCATTTACTTCCTTAATATATTTTGGCAGTGGACTTTATAAGCTAACTGATTTTAATAGAAATAAATTTTTAATTAAAAATGCTTTCTTTAGCTGCTGTCATATGTTGTGAAAGTGGGGATGTGGGCATTCTGGTTCTATTTTTTTTAACATTTCATTACAATTACATTATAATTCTTTCTTTTGTACTTCTCTGTCATTATCGCAGTTAGCTTCTGTATGGAACAATGACAAATCTTGAAGATATTTTCAACAGTCTTTCTGTCCAGAAGATCAGATATGTAAAGAATAAGTCTGCTATGTGATTCTAACAACTTTCTAGATGATAGATTTGTTTTCCCTGACAGATATAGCTGCTATTGTGGTCTGTTTGCAAATAGTGTAATTTGGGAAATTGACGGTCATGGGTTAAACTGTAATTTACAACCTTTTATGAAAAGAAGGGAGGCAGTAATACATAACGTCTCAGGTTATTTGCATTTTCTGGTTTGTATGAAGACAAATTTTAGCATTTAATCTGTTTTATAAACTGAAATTATTTAATGGAATGCAATAAATAGTATGCTTACAGTATTGCTTACACAATACATTCCTGATTTTTTTATGACTCATAAGAGTTCACCTACTAAATTTAATAGCCCACATTTTTGTATATTTAAAAAAAAAATTGTTATTTGCAGGCCTGTTTGCATTAATTTTGCCTTCAGTTCTATTCCTGGTCTTTTAAGGGAAGTGAGAGGTTTTGTTTCTGTTTCTGTCAGATTTAGGAGGTAGACTTCATGTTTTGTTGGGGCGTTTAACAGAACTGAATTTCCCCATGGAAAGAAACAGAAAAAGACATGGAGGAGTTTATAGGCAAAGCGGGGTGGAAGAAGAGATTTATTTTAACTAAGTTTGCTTTTGCATTCTCTTCTGGCTAAAGGCTGAGAAAGCAAATGGTCTGTAAATGAGGACTTCTTGAATATTCAAGAGAGTCTAACAAGACTAATATAGAAAGTACATTATTTTTAAACTGTTTTGTGAAAAAGGGTTTGCTATCTTATATAACTGTAAGGTACTCAGTTTCTCTGTGCCATTCTGATACACATAAATTATATGTGCCCATTTTTCCTTTCAGACAGGGTGAATATGGAGTATTTTGTGATAGCTTGTACAGAACAAAGGTTGAGGTGGGTTTTTTTTTTGTTGTTAAAAAGTGCTGTGGGATTTCATCAAATATGTAATTCATTCAAATCCTGTCATTCTTGCTGTAGGATGCATGCATTGGTTACCACTTAGGGTTTTATTTATTTGCCCACACGTACATGTATAGTGCATCTTGAGATGGCCAAGAATATTCTTCCGTGGTGCCAGCTGCTGCTGCAAAAAGGAGTCAATTCACCCAGGTGCTGTGCTGTGCCTGTGCAGAACTAACAGACCCTTTGGGAGTCAAAAGGCTTTGTCAGCTGCATTGGGCATCTACATTCTGATACAAGAATCCTCCGTAAATGTCATTTGCATTGATGTGCCCAATCACATGAGTTCCTCGCGTTTTGCCTGGCCCTTAATCTCATAAAACTTTCTGTCTTCAAAGGAGGTTGTCAGAGAGAATTGCTTGCTGCCTCCTGCATTATTGCATGAATCCTGTTATATGGGGCATTATACTAGCTCCTTGTGTTTCATTTTGCTTTCCTATCTGAAATCCTCAGGGAGGTTTTACAAAAGGACAGACTTCTTCAGGCATTATTGACAACCTGAGAGAGCTGGGCTTGTTCAGCCTGGAGAAGGCTCAGGGGAGACCTCAGAGCAGCCTTCCAGTTCCTAAAGAGGGCCGAAAAGAAATCTGGAAAGGGACTTTTTACAAGGCATGTAGTGACAGGACAAGGAGGAATGGCTTTAAACTGAAAGAAGGTGGATTGATGTTAGTCTTTACTAAGATGTTAGTCTTTACTGTGATAGTGGTGAGACACTGGCACAGGTTGCCCAGAGAAGCTGTGGCTGCCCAATCCCTGGCAGTGTTCAAGGCCAATTTGTATGGGGCTTTGAGCTACCTGTTCTAGTGGAAGGTGTGCCTGCCATGGCAGCAGGGTTGGAACTGGAAGGTCCCTTCCAACCCAAACCATTCCATGATTCTGTGATTCTATAATTCTATGATTATTCATCATTATAATCTTTTCTTTTTTTTTTTTTTACTCTCTGTGAACTGTGATGAAAATAAAACATTTCATCAGATGCCATGAATTTATTTTAGCAATGGTGGGAACTTTCCATCATTTTCCTAGTGTAAAATAGAGGCTGAGTCATAATTTTCAAGGGCTAGTTCAAAGATTCGTTTTACCTTCTATTTTAGATGAAATTAAACCACAGCTGAGTGGCGTACCCCCTGAAGTACAGTGTTCTTAACTGGATTTTTTTCTCTTTTCACCTTCCTTCCGTGAAGATCAACTGTTCTGTTGTGATCACTCCTAAAACAGAATAGGAAATAAACATTATTCTTTCTGATGGAAGTTACTGGGAGAAACAGCTGAAACATTTTGTAAGAATTAATTTAATAAGCTTAAAAGCGTCAGTGCTCAAGTGCTAAAACTTAGTTCATATAGTATGTGAGGCCTTTGAAGGCACCAAGATCAGAAAATTAATAGCAGCAGTCGCTGCTAACATGGAAAAGAAGCCAGGAGTGGAAAACCAGTAAACTGAAAGTCCTTTATCCTCCTTTCCAGCCCTCAGTTCTCAGAGTTTTGTCTGGCAAGGAAAGCAGGGAATCTGTCTGACTTTCAAATAATTACTGATGTATTACTCCATTGCAGGCTAGTAGCAAAGAGCAGCTGTGCACAGTAGCCAGAGCCAGCTTCTGTCTTTCCCATCCCCCATTTCTGACTGCCTTCCCTGGAGAATGCTATCTCACTATTAAATAAACTCGGTTTGGATTGCAAGACAAACCAAGATTTCAATAGAAAAATATTTACTCATGCATAAAGAAGCCCTTTTTTGAAACCTTGCTACTTAGGAAACGATGTGATGTTGTGGGTTATAAATAAAACCAGATTTGTTACACTACAGTTGTAAAGCTGCCATTTTTATGAGCCTGGGAAGAGTGACCTTATTCATCATAAGGCTTTGTCAATTCTGCCTCCATGCAACTATTCTGTTCTTGATGCATGTGAGTCATCAGGCCATGCTTAACCAAGAGGTCTGTTGCCTAAAAAGTATGGGAGTTAATTATAGTTATTGGCTTTTTGTCAAACTACTCTTTCCCACACTTCTCACTAGTTTTAATGGAAAATTAACATTTCTTGAAAGGCAGGATACTAGCACTGTGGTAAGAAACAGTTCTGTAAGGAATCAATACCAAACCGTTTCCATTTTCCATCTATATTGAGCCTGAGCCACAGTAATAAAAAGGTCCTTCAATGTCCTCATCCTCAAATTGTGTTCTGATTATAAAAACAGAAAAAGAAAACACAAGTAGGAGTTCTCAGCAGAGTTGCAGGACTGCCAAAAGTTCGTGAAATCTCTACTTAGCTTTACATTTAAGATGAATGTAAGACTGCCTGACTGCCTATGTTCAGTAAATAACTTTTATCTGCAAAAGCTCACAAATGTGTGGAGGAGTCTTGCTCAAGTTCCTGTTTAAATAATTCACATGCTGACTCCTTAAATTCCTCCAGATATTTCATTAGCGATGCTGTCTTCCTCCACTGTCATGCCGTGGTAAGTAGTTGCCATGTTGTAGTCAGCTGTTCAGCAACATGTTCATGTCATTTTTGTTGTGCTCTGAGGTGTTTTGAAGTTCAAGGAATGTAGAGGATGCCCTCACACCCTGACGAAGGCTACCACAGGGTACTGCACATTGCAATTCCTGGAAATCATGACTGCTGGTACAGAAACTATTTAATGAGCATAACAAACCTTACACACCAAACCAGACTTTTTTATATTAAGAATCATTCATAACTATTCTATCTACTATTTTGGTTTGCGCTTGGATGGAAGCTTGAAGTAGTACACTTATGTAATATTTATTGGGAAGTTAAATGGAACAATGGCCAAATCCGTAGCTTGGTTGCATCTACATGGATGTGGAATTAATAAATCATGTAGTAATTTTACAGTTCAATAATCCAAATGTCTTTCCATGGAAAAATATTTAATAAAGGGAAAAATGGCATATCCTCTTACAAAGAGAATAAACAAAAATCTTGAGAAAGGTGAAAAGTGTGAAATATCTGTGCTTGAGTGTTCTTGGAACCTGCACCCTGTTCAGTGAGATTAGGTGCTTGTGTTTGAGGGGTTTAGTCCTTACTCATTGAAAAAAAGAGCATCTGCTCCCCAGGCTGATTTATTAAAGCAATTGTAGCACCATCTTTTTGACAAAGAGTATGGTGCCTGGTATTTCATTTGTTTATGAAAGAGTGCAGACTAAGCAGCCTATATTCTCAGTATAGGTTTCTGTTTTAGCTAGCATCATATGAAAGGAGCCATCTTGTGGTTGTCTCTTTTTCAAATGTTACTGTAATATTGCCTTTAAAAAAAGTGAAAGATGCCTCTATACTTCTGTGGCAATTTTTCTTCTAGTTCTTTAGAATAGATGTCAGTAAATTTATTTTAGATAAATTGGCTTATTTATCAATGAGCTTGTATCAATTTAAGTATATTAGAAGAAACAAACCTTCGTTAACCTAAAAGCTGTGTATAAACACAAGCCTTAGTCATAATTTTTAAAGTTGTGTTTCCTTAATAACACTGTATAAGATTCTGTATGATTTATCTTAGATAGCCATCTCTCCTTGCAGCCATTGGTAACTAAATGTAATGTCAAGGCCAAGGATCACTGTCATTTGATGGAAGTATAGAAAAACATTACAAAATTGGCTTGGTTACTATTTGCCTACAATATTGATTGAAGGCAAAAATGTATGAAATCCATAGTTTCTGGTAAATTTGCTCATATATTCTAACTAATAGATAAGCAAAGTCTTACTTTAGAATGTGCTGTTTGAGGTTTATTGTATTCCTTGGATAGGAAGAAAAGACTGTCCTAGGAAAATGCAAATGTGGAATTGGGGATTGAAGTGAGACTAATAACTACTATTTGATGGAATTGGAGGTAAACTGAGAAAAAGAGAGACAGAATTGGTAATAGTTTTCATTACAGCTGATTAGGGAAGACAGTGCAAAGATTTATTTGGGGAAATCATTTGAGCCTTTGGATTAAAATTAGACCTGATAGAATTTTCAGTCAGAGGATACCAATTAACTGGGACAAAATCCAGCTTTTTACTGAAAATGTATGCATAAATTCATTCAGAATATGTCTTCTTTGTTTTAAAACTGAAAGCGTAACCTTTCTTTAACTAAAATTAGATTTCTTTAAAATTATTTAAATAGTTCAAAACATCAAATTTGAAATTAAATGTTTTTAAATTGCTAAATAAGATGCTTAAGTTGTTTTCAGCTTTTTAAGCATTTACTGATATTTTTACTTCTTCTCCCCAATTAAAGATAAGACTTTTAAAAATGACATTTTTCTTGAGATGTAAAAAATAGAATAATAGAATCATAGAACGGTTTGGGTTGGAAGAGACCTTAAAGCTTATCCAGTTCCAACCCCCTTGCTGTGGGCAGAGGCACCTTCCACTAGACCAGGTTGCTCAAAGTCAAGTCCAACTTGGCCTCGAACACTGACAGGGATGGAGCAGCCACAGTTTCTCTTTGCAACCTGTTCCAGAGCCTCAGTGCCCTCACAGTGTATCAGTAAATAAGATCAAAACATCAGACAGCATCTCACTATCTGAGAAAATTGCTTCATTGAGCGAAACACAATAGTTTTCAATAATGTTAGTAGGAAAATGAAAGGTATTGTACTATGTGAGATTTCTCTATCTTGCATTTAGTAAGGGAGACACAATGCCTGTAATGAAAGAAATAGCAGAGGATTCTTAGGAAATCAGTTAAATGCGAATTAAAATTTCTTACCTACAAAAGTGATGCTAGTATGGCAGTGATGAATATTCTGAGCACTGCAATAAGAGAGGCAAAATACATATGGGATTATTTTTGACACAAATAATCCACTGCGATGTTGGAAAGAAAGTCTTTGGATGTACAGGATTCTGAAGGTAATAGTTTAAATATAAAAATTAAAATAATCACAGTTGCATAGTTCACTTGCCTCATTTCCTACCTATTAGTATGCAAAAAGTCTACTTTAAAAAATTGAGTTCTCTGTGCGTCTCTGAAGACAGGCACCCCAGTTATCAAGAATCATAGCCTGACCTCTGAATCTACGTTTCTGAGTAGGACTTGAATCAAAAGGTTATTTTTTGTACGTTTCTGTAAAACATGGATTTCCTTTGGTGAAACTGAAATCAGAGGTAGAAGCTGAAATCAAACATAGGAAATGAAATCAGATCCCAGACTGATGCAATTGTGCAATTTTTTAATGTTAAGAATTTTAAAAGTCAAGAATTTTGACATTTTAGTGTATTCTGAGGAGAATAAATACAAATTATGAGAAATGTGGAATATAATGAATGAGGTTAAAAGAGGATCAAATGTGAGAACGGACTGCTTGGAAGAGAGCACATTTTGCAACTATTACAATCTCTGTAATGTCTGAACTCTACAAAAGCTGTTGAAAAGTATCAGAGTATCCTCAACAGAACTGGCCTGAGTTTATTAGAATTACATGGATTCAACTTCCAGAAAAGTCATGTTTGCTGAGTGAATTTGTAGTCATATATGTTTTTTTTTACCTAGATCAGCACTTCCAAATTAATAAATAAGAAGGAGGGTAAGATTTTCCCTAGATATAAATCACTGCCACCCACTGTTTATGGAAGCTTATAGCAGATCAGCCTTAGAGGTTCTGTTGTACTTCATATAGATTTTTTTTTTCCTGTTAAGTAGGATTACACTGAGTTTGCAATCAGAAATTGTTTTATTCAAAACAGTAAGGAAAGCGTTTTTAAACTGTATTGTAAAATAATGAAATGGCAGAATCTGGAAGAAAATGTTGCCATTCCATTATTTGAAAATTCATCCAAAAAAAGAAAGTATTTGTCTTCCTGTTTCTTTTTCCACTTTTGGCATATTGAATGAATGTTTAATTTACTTAATTTCCTTTTGATTCAATAGTAAACTACTGATTTTGCTGAAAATCCTTTTTGTACAAAGAGGCTTTTCATATATCTATGCAGGAATATGAGCTTTATCTGTATCCCAAAAAGCTTTCAGACGTCATGTGCATGGTACGGGATATAAGGTATGAGATCCTGCTATAAGTTAATCAGCAAAATGTCTTACTGATTCACTCTCAAGTGAGTGTTGTCTCTTTTTATCATTTACTGTGATATTTTAACAGGTGAATATTTGTTCCTTTTTCTTCTTATAAGTCTTTAAATTGATTCTTGAGAAGCAAAGCATATTTTTTACAATGTCCAGTAGATGCTTGGCATCATTTAAACCACTGCTAAAAGCCTGTTGAACACCCATGTTTCTTGCAAATACCAGCCTATCCTTCACTGGTGCCATATCTTCTGCAATATCTAAATCCAGGTTCTGATCTAATTGAGTTGAATAACAGAACAGCTTTAAGCTAAAATACTAAGTTAAATACATTGGTAATTTTACTAGATAAATCTGTGCCAGAGATAACTAGTTGGCTGGACTGAGGAATTCATAGACTCATAGAATGATTTGGGTTGGAAGGGACCTTAAATATTATCTAGTTCCAACTCCACTGGCATAGGTAGGGACACCATCCATTAGACCAGGTTGCTCAAAGCCCTATCCAACCTGGCCTTGAACATTTGAAGATTTTGCCTTATGTGCCACTTTGGTACATTTTCCTCTATCTGCTAGGCATATTAGAATACCTTCTGAAACAACACAGTTCTGAGCAGGAATTACCAAGTGTAGATGCTGGCCTGAAAGCAAAAACTTTAGGCAGTGCAAACCAGCATATTAACCTGAAAGCATTTCCATGTAGCAGTTTTATTCTACGGGTGCTCCTACTCCTGCTGTTGTAGTGACATTCTTGCATCAAAATCTAGTATCCTATTATTTTTATTGGCCACACTTTGACAGATATACGGATATTTTAGGGAGAAAAGAGCATGTGTTTTATTTAGTTCTGATCCTGCCGTTCTGAAGAAGTTTGTGAAATTAGACATAGGAAGCTTGATGGAGCATCTTACAAGGAAGCTTAAGCCACAGCCATTGTTTATATCAACATAAAGGAATTGAGTAACCCCAAAGGAATGGCAATATGTTATTTCAAGAATCAGACAGGACATGAGAGACTATCTGATATCACATGTTGACATGCAAGTTAATGCTGAAATCTTTATCCATGCCAGGTTTTAAAATGATGAATAGTACCATGTCTAAAACATGTTGTCTTTTTTAAAACACACATAATTTTCTCCCTACATGAGGAATAATTGTCTGCTTATCACACTAACAAAATGGATGACCAAACTTGCAAATCAGCCTTGACTTTCATGTGTTTGAGAAGCTGAGGAGTATCCCAACAGTTAGCATACCAGCCTGCATTATGATAGAGCAGATTTGGTTTGTCAACTATTATGGATTTTTGAAGCTATACTGGGTTAGACATACGGGTGCAGATCCACAAAGGCTTCTTGCTGCTATTAGTAGCAGCTGAAACCCACTTCAAATAGCACTTACTTTCTTAAAAACTTCCATGGGTCTGTGCTTAGGCCCATGTTCCTTTGGGAAACAAAGTCGAGGAGAACTGCTGGTACTCCATCATTCCCCAAAGTTTGTGAGGTGAAGTGTAATTTATGTGCAGTGCTCAGCTACTACAAAAGCCAGGGTTGCAGAAATCCATAAACAACAGCTTATAAGTTTTTCTAATATATCAACCATGAAAAATCTTTTATACGGAAGCTCTGATATATTCATACCATAAGGCATATTACCACTGAAAAAAAAAAAAAAAAATACAAACCAAACCAAAATGAAACAAACAAAAGTACAAGCTATAAATCTGTTGCACGTTTGGGAAATGCTTCATTTTTTTTCTCAATGAAATGCTAGGAAAATAAAGCTCTGTGTGTGGATAAGAGCCATTTGGCTTAAATAACCCCCAAATTTGATGCTATAAGCAAATTTGTATTGAAAGAATTCCAGGCACTTGCGATATATGTAGTTCCACAAAACAATAGTTCTCTGCTTTCTACAAGGGTAACACTGTGTGAAATTCTAGCATGCCACTGTTGCTGTTTTTAAAGATTCTAGACTGATGTGTTGAGGTGTGTGACCTCACCAGTTAAAGTTATGCACGTACTGCATGTACAGGAAACTGTTGCTGGGAGCCTGCATGCTTTCCAAAGTGCGCTTGGGATGAAAAGAGAATATATTTCAACTTTTCAGTTTGGGGAAAAAGCTTAACTAAACCAGGAATATTAATTCAGAAATTCACTGGGGAATTGTAAGGATAATCAGGTATCAGGCCTATAGTGAATTTAGGAGCAGAGCTTCTGAAGGGAGATGTAGTTAGCAGACAGTTTGGGAATAGGCACAGTGCTAGTCTCAGATGAGTGGGATATTTCCTGGAAAGGAGAATTAAGAAAAAAATGCTAATGATACTTCATGTTTCTCACCTCTAGCCACTTATTTGGACTATTCTGACCAAATGCTCAAGAGCTGTGTCAGGGCAGGTCTTGTGTAATAAGTTCCATTATTTGAGTTTAATTCAGTGGTCTAGATTTGGGATATGTTTAGCTATTTCCTATAAATGTTTGCTCAGTTTTATTCAGGCTTTCCATGGTTTTAGTGCCAGGTAGCTCAACTGAGAGTAACTCAGTTTTCCCCTGTGTCTTATATTGTGGGAAAGAGCCCATAACTGTCAAGAGTTTGTATGATGCTTTATGATTTTTTTTTTTTTTTTTTGTTTGCAAAACTGATGTAATGCTTACACAATATGTATGTTATAGTGTTACTTAGACCTTACGATTTCTATTATACAGATGATGTACTGCTGGAAATGGAAGCAGGAAACCCTATTGCTCAGAACTACATGTTTGTAAGAACAGTGTGTTAAGAATAGGAGCAGTGAAGGTGCTGACTCACAAGTGGTCATGCTCACCTAGTGATGGATGTGACGCTTCCAGCTCCCAGCTGTCCTTTCCATCCCATGACATTCAGTTTTCCACCCTCAGTGCAGAGATGGTTCAGCTGTTTATGTAGCAGCTGCTGAATTTCTATAATTTGCAGCTAAGCATATTGAGCCCAAATAATTTTTGGCTTACCTTAAATATTGTTCAATCAACTGTAGTACTTAAGCACCGGTTCTCTAAATAAGACATAGTTGCCACAGAACCAAAAATCTCAGGGGAAAGGGAGATGGGGCTTTTATCAATATTCCCAAAAAGTCAAGAAGTTAGATGGGAAAAAAGTTATATTGTATTCTGTGCTGAAAATTTCAGAAGCATTTCCAGGCTCTTTGATGCGAGAGCTTGTCCTAGCCTTAACCCAGCTACAAGTTTGGATGAAGCACACATTCAGGACAAGTCACCTCTGATCATGAGCCAGAACTCTCAGAGTGGGAGTCAGCTCCAGATTCAGAGCTAAGTTTAGATGTCTACTGTGTAGATTTCTACATGTGAGGTACGTGCTTAATGCACAGAATATTCAAACAATACAGTCAATGGTGCTTTGAGACCAATTTTGTATCTTGCTGGATTATATCCCTTCCTTTCATTGACTGTTCCTGGAATAACAGTCAATCATTGTTACTCATCTCTTTATTTCCAGAAGTACTAATGATTTCTCAATGATCTCTGCCACTTCTTCCTTCATTGATGTTTCTCTTTCCCATTTCTTTTACTTCTTAAGTCTGTTTGGGACGTAGCTGCCAGAAACTTTGAGTTCTCTTACGGGAATCTCATGAATGTTAGTGGATTGAATTTTTGTTCTACATCATGGACTCCACTTCTAAATGTGCCAGTTTGACTCAACTTGCTAAGGCTGCAAGCAGAAGACAGGAAACCTGTGTCATTTAATGTCCCTCCTTCCACACACAGTCAAGTATCTCCCTGTATCAATCAGATTTTTTTAAGATTATATAATGACTTACTCCTTTTTTCTATCTTTCATCCTTGTGAAAAGGCATTATGTTATTAGTCAGTTGTACTTTTCTCTCCAGTGTTCTCTTTTAAGACCACAGCTGTTGTCTTGGGCTAAGTTACAGTGAGTACTTTGTGGTTTATTTTATCCCTTGGTGACTTTATCTGCCAAGAGACTGCCTACATAGACAGAGCACCTACAATTTTCTTCCAATATTCCCATCATTTTAATACTTAAAGAATTCCCCATAGGTCTGTGAAATGTGTCCTTATGCTGGGCATCATTATGTCTCCCTTCCAATACTTTCCAGGGTTTTTCATTAGTTTGTCCTTTAAATTATATTCTTAACAACCATGGCTGAGATTAAACAGAAACATTGTTCAGAGAGAAAAGGGCTTCTGGTGAAACAGATGTCACTTGCAGGACTATATATCCCCTTCTTTTGGCTACTGACACTGACTCTGGCTAACTTACTTATTGGGCATCCAGCCCTCCCAACAGATGGTCGCAAGTGCAGAGAGCCAAAAACCCTTCCATAGATGCAGAATATGCTGAACACTGTATGTCTAGACACAAATGTTGAACGAGGTTTTTAGGCTGAACTTCTGTGCCTGCAGTCAATCTAGGGGAAAGGATGGCTTTTTAATAAAGGAACATTCTGTGTCAACATATGGCTGCTTTGGTGTTTAGAGCGGCTTGATAGTTATGGGAGGGTTGGGGAGAGGGAGATCATGAAGTAATCAGCATATTAGAAGAGTCACTCCGGTTTTGGTTTCTTTCTATTGGTAGTACCTAGTAACAGGGCAAAACGCAGTAGTACTGGTTCAGCTGAATTTCATGAAATTAGTTCAGAAAGTTGGAGAAATCTGCAGTGCAGTTGCTCAGATAAACTTATTTAGCCTTACAACAGATTTTCACATGCGTTTTAATAGAAAATTGAAGTTGTTTTCTTGTGGCTTTGTCACATTTGCAACATCTGTAAGAATCAGAGACATTTTTATTGTCACAAAGCCATCTCACAAAATACTGGGGTTGTCATCCCAGGGATGAGTGAGAACAGTTTGTGTGGCTTCTTACAGTCATGCTTAGGAACCTGACTAGCTCTTAGTAGGTTTTTAGGGGAAAGGCAGTGATCTATGCTACTGTAGCAGGACAAGAAAACATGTATTGCAACAAGGGTGTATTATATATATAATTAGATCAAGACTTTTGGCCTACATTTTCCTAGAGGTAGAAACACTTGCTGTTGTAGCCTGTACTCTACACATAATCTGGCTTTGCTTGCATCTGTTGAACTCTTACCCATCTGAATTTAAAAATCAAGCAGGTTTAAATCAGTTGCCTGCTGTATTAGATAAAGGCATAGCAAATTGTGATGACCACTTTTAAAAAATTTGCTGGATAATATTAAGAAATTGATGGATTTTGCATGAGAGTAAGGGAGGAGTTGGCTTTAGCTTTGAAGGAAAACAGAGGCATGGATTAACAAACAGTTTCTCTAATCTCATGTGAGATTAGAAACTGAAGGAACTAGCTTGTTGGTTGCTGTGCCTAGAGAAGAATGTTACAAGTGCTTGCATGCCCTGGAGCAGAAGCCACTACAAAAGAGAGACAACGGCCAGTCTTCACTCTGCAGCATCAATGCCTTCAGACAGCTTCTGAAGATCACCTTTTTTGTGTTCATTTTTAGGTAGTTCATGCTCTGGCAGAAACATTACCAAATTCAACAAGAATGGAGGCTTGGCTAGAGACAGTTGGGATGATTCACTTCCAAGTTGTGATAAACAACTATCAGGTAATAATCATTTTCACTCACTACCCAGACTGTTTTGGTGACCGAAGGCTGAAAAGCCATCTATTCATTGTCATTCACCTATACTTTTTGGATCAAATTCTGTCCTGCTTTCACATTGATTCCCCCTTACATTTTTCACTATAACACCTGACTATTTAAAATTCTGTGATTTTTTAGCATGACCAAAATCATATGCTCTGGTTTTTTTTTTTTGCAGTATACTTTTGTAAACTTGATTCTCTATGGATGCATTATTTGACTGCATACACGTGTTTCTATAGTTGATGATTATAAGGTTAATTACTGAGTGAGCTCACTAGCTGTGTGCATTCAGCAGCATTCCTCATTAGCTGGTTCATAAAATAGTTTTTTTTCAGTTCTTTGTATGTTGTACCGGTGTGAAGTGCTCTGTGAACTCAATACCAGCCTGTTTTCTATTCTCTTTTAGCTCAGCTAAAGGTTGCTTTGACTAAATACTAGCTGGTGTACAGTCTCATAAGCTATGTGAGATTTGCTTATTAATAGTATTTTATTTAAATAATGAAATTCACAATGATGTTGAATTATGGTGCTTGCTTCAGAAATGTTTTCAAGCTTTCCTTGTCTTTTTCATGCTTAAAGCACATGCTGTGGGTGTAAGGAAGGGGAGGACATGGGCTAACATGTTGGGTAGGAAAGCAGGCCTTTGTGTTAGCGCTGTGAAAGAGGCTGAATCAAAGACCTAATCAAGAGACTGCAGAAACTAAAGGCTCTCTGAGATGACAAGCGTGGTATGGGACCATTGTGTAATGGTTTCGAGCTGAGGCATTGTTTGCTATTCTGATGGAGTCCTGCATGGGGTATGAATGGGAAAATGGAAGCCAGTGCCAGTTCCTGTTAGTTTTTTTCTGCCACACCCCCTAAAGTCCTACTGTCACATGGACTTGTTTCCTGACCATGGCTCTGCCACGGTATTTTCACCACCCTTTGTTCATCATTTTCTCCCAGCCCCTCTGTTGTACCTTGTGCACTTTTGAACTGCTTTATGGAGCTGCAACAATTTGTCAGACTCTGGACAATATTTCTTCTCCCTCAGGAAATCCGTGTTTCCAAACTGTCTGAGAAGTCTGACTGCTTGAAAGCATGGCTTTGCACTGTAAAGTGTGTGTACTCAAATACCTAAGTGTGTACTTAAGTAAATCTCCAGAACAAATCTATTGGAATGTTACCTGGGTGAGGGCTGGGTGACTTAAGTATTGTGATTAGGAAGTTGTATTTCACAATCCAACAATTAGCTGTTACCAGATCTGAATCTAGTTTTTAAGGGGTTGTTGAATTTTTATTCTTTCATGTCATACAACAAAGGAAGAGATTTCATCCTAATTTATTGTCCTGATTTAAATACTACCTTCATTAGTAGAGAAATTAATAGGTTTAAGTTATAGAAAAATTAATCTGGTGGCCATACATAATATTGCCAGGTCATTAGACCTCTCTAGTGTAGGAATCTCACTACATTAATTTTTGGTAGTTACAGCACACACATTACAAGCTGCAAATGCAGATGCATATCTACTTGAGAAGAAGTTCATCTACTGCCTATAGGAGTGTTTTTGCCACTGGGCTATAGGCCCAGTTGAAGGCTAAAAATATTTTATGTTCTCGTTGAAGCTTAGCTACTGTGTAACAGTTGAAGCTGGAGGAGAATCTGAAATGCTGTACCTTCAACTTGGGAACAGTAGGAAAAAGGGCCATTTTTTAAATGTGGGGGTTCAGATTTACATGAATCCTGCATGGACAATAAACTGTCCATCTTTGAGTCTGAATATGTAAGAGCAGTGCTCACAGGACCTGCCTATTTTCCCCACTTAGAAGCTTCTAGCTTATCAAATTATCATAAAGGCATTCAGTTAGCAAGTGTGTCATGTCAGTGAACAAATATTAATTGAATAGACTTATGCATGTTACCATGGTTAATTCCACATGCTTATTGCAGAACTGCTGAGAAAATAAGGAGCTTATTGGCATGGTTAATTCATATTTCACATCTAATACATAATCCAGAGTTTTATTTTCTTGCTTGTAAGCAGAACAGTTGGACTCATGGTGGAATGAAGAAAGCCAGCATGCACTGCTGCCTTTTCATGTGGATTTGGTCTTGATTTAATGCTCAGGTTAGAAGATGCAGGGTTGTTAACATTCATGATTCTATTTCAGTGTTTGGCATTTCCCTTAAAACTTCAGCCTCTTGTTGGACTTCAGCAAAACATTCAACACAGTTTCAATCAGCCTTCTCCTGCACAAAGTGGCAAGATACATAATGGATGAGTGGTCTGCAAGATGGATAGGAAATTGGCTAACTGGTTACAGTCAGAGGATGGTGGTGATCAATGGTTTTCACTCAGGCTAGAAGCCTGTCACAAGTGGGATCCTTTAGGGATTGATACTGGGCCCCACACTAATCAACATCTTCATAGAATTTCTGGATAATGGGATTGAAAGCACCGTTAGGGTTTGCTGATGACACCAAACTGGGTGGTGAGCTGGACGTGTCAGATGGGAGAACCATCTTACACAGAGACATGGACAGTCTGGAAGAGTGGGAAAGCAAGAACAGTATGAAGTTTAATGTATGTGGCTGGGGACCAGCCTTGCTGAGAAGGACCTGAGGGTGCTGGTGGACAACAAGCTCAATGGGAGGCAGTAATGTGCTCCTACAGCAATGAAGGCAAATCATATCCTGGGCTGCATCCACAGGGGCATTACTAGCAGAAGTAGAGATGTGATCATCTTGCTCTACTCACCACTTGTCCGGCCATGGCTGGAGCACTGTGTCTGGTTCTGGACCCAGCAGTTCAAGACAAACCAGACAGACTGGAGAAAGTCTGAAGGAGGATCGCAGGGATGATCAAAGGGCTTGAGAATCTGCCAAATGGGGACAGACTGAAGGAGTTAGGTCTTTTCTAATTGGAGAAGAGAAGGCTCAGGGGGAACCTCATCACAGCATTCCAGCTGTCACTTAAAGGATGACTACAAAGAGAACAGAGGCTCTCTCTTCACAAGGAGCCATGTGGAGAAGGGGGTATGAGCAGAAGTGGCACCAGGGGAGTTTTCATCTTGATGCACAAAAGAGATTTTTTTTACAGTGAGAACAATCCTTCTCTGGAACAACCTCCCCAGGGATGTTGTAGTCCCCATCACTGGAGGTTCTCAAGATGAGATGGGACAGGGTGCTAGATCGTCTCATTGAGGGTCCCTTTCCCCATGAAAGGTTTGGCAGGTGCTATTTTGAGGTACTTTCTAGTGTGGGTTGTTCTGTGTTTCTATGGTTGTTTAAAAACCTGTTTTCTTTTAAATAAAAGGGAAGTTTTTAGCCCTAGATATTGGAGGCAAGTGCCTGGAAATGTTAAAAATAATGTGGGAAGGGCCTTGAAGGGCAAATAAAAGGAGCTGAGAATGAATTATTGGAAAGTGAGTCTGAAACTTTTTGCAAGCTATCCCTGTTTATGTTTGAGGAATAAGTTCAGAACTTGAAAAGCCATAGAATGTTCAATATCGTAAAAAGTCTTTCTTTGGCTGGGCAGAGTTGGTTGTTATTAATACTTAACTGACAGGGTAAGTGAACTGATACACCAAGGGACCTGCTGAGGTATCCCCAAAATTTTGGAATATGTATTCCTTGTCACCACAAGTAATTTTTCTTAATCTTTTCAGAAATGCTTATGCATTTCCAGGCCTTCTGCTGTCAGTTTGATCACTTTCTCCTCTATTACATTTCTAATATTCTGCTGTATTGCTAATTAAATAATAATATAATTTCAGGACTGCATGTTTCTCTGGTGGCCTAAACTCTTAAATTTTTACCTTTGTGAATGAATCTCGACGTTCATGGGAAATAAAGTGTCTACACATTTCAGTTTCTAAGGAAATGCTTGAAAATATGACTGGAGCACACTCTAGAGGCTCACAATTTCAACGGCAGACAACACCAAAATTATTCATATTTCAAATCTTGCGATTTTAAAGCCAATTTTTTTTTTTTTTTTTTTTTTTTTTTTTAAGCTTGTTTCATTTGTGGTGAGGATTTGAATCAAGATTTTTTAATCCTGTGAATTTTATTATCTTATTCCTCCAGAGAACTATCTTTTATTACTCTTAATTGGCTGATAGGGAGCTGGATTTTGTATGTTCTGCTAAGTCTTAGACCTAGGTCAAAGATACAAGAAACTCTGCAAGTTCATAGAGATGCTGGTGTTATTTCTGGAGTGTTTTGTAATCTAGGAAAATTTATCTTGGTAGGTTTTGTCAAAGGACTGTGTCCTGAACACAACAAATACTGCACTTCATCAATTTATTTGGAAAACCAAGACATAAGCATAAATGAATTAAAAAATTGTAAACAGGTCTGCAGGTGGCAGAAGGTTCTATAAGATTTAATACCCCACTTAAAAAGGGTTACTGTCCTATACATGAGCTACATGTTCTCTGCTACTTTAAGTCATGTCCATGACTGGGAAACTTGCATGACGAAGGGGAAGAGCAAGCTTGGTAAAAATCCTGATCTATATGTTGCTTCCAGTCATCTGAGTTTGACTGTGTGTCTATCCATTGCCACTTTGCAGATACTTTGTATCTGTATTTCCAATCAAATGTGAAGGTCTTCAAGTGCAGCAAAAGGAGTAGAGCATTTTTTGACTGCTGACTCTTTAGGATCATATTTAATAATGGGTTCACATTACTCTCTTGAAGGATGGTGCAGATCGGGCTAGATGTCCACTTGAGTGACCTACGCAGCTGAATGTTGTCACTGTATCTGAGCAGCAGTTTGTCAAATCATTCATGCTTCTTCTAAGCTGCCAAATAGGTGGCTATCAACACTGTCAGATTTTTGTTATTATTTTCAGCTATTTATTAACATTCATGTTGCCTGCTTGGGCTCCATTGGTCATATTATTTTATGCTGACACTCCAGCACTTCAAATATGAATCAAATGCAGACACTCCTGTCTGAGTCTGAAGCACAAATCCAGTAGTCACAAGACCTTTCTTTTTTTAAACTGCAGTTGCTGTCTCTGTTCCCAGTTCTCTGGCTGTCTGTCACTTCATTGCGCCTAAAACCTGCCCTCCAGTCCTCTGTCCTGCATTGACTATGCTGTCTGAAGATTTGGAGGCAGAATGAGACATAGCATATAGCAGCAGCTCTTCTCGGTACAGAGAATCTGCAAAGGGGCTTCTTTGGCTCAAAGCCCTTGGCACACTCTTGCTCAGGACCCTGCCTGTGCTTAAGACCTGATGATGTGGCCAAGGCATCTGAAGGATGTGCTGATCTGGTGTGTCTGTGCTGCAGCAGGAGTTTCCAAGCTGTAACCTGTGAGCTAACATTTATGCTTGGAACAGGCGGGGTTTTCTTTCTTCTTTAGCTGGTAGAGAGCCTTTACATTTTAGAAGTTGTTTGAATGACTCTTTAGGCTCACGAACTGCTGTGATTGGAATCCACACAGCTGGGAGTCAGGGATTAAAGGACAAAAAAAATTCAAGGATGAAAAATACCAAACCGAAGCAAAACCAGAAGCATTTACTGTCCTTGCATGAGATACAGCTGATGAGTGCCTGAGCTACTACATCAAATTAAACCTCTGATAATACTAAGGGTAAGGAAGGCCATGGCAATGAAAACCATTGGGAACAAAATGCCCTTCTTTCTCTTTCAAAGAAATGTTCTACTTACCTCTAAGTTAAACTGGACAATGCATCTGAGCAGATTTGTTTTCTCTAAAAAGTATAGACCACTAAATATAAGTAAGACTATAGATTGAAAACCACCTCTGCATTCTGGCTTGAAAGTTGAGAAAGTCAAAGTATTTTCATTTAAGAAATCAAGGAAAAATTTAAAACCTTTTAATATTTTTTTTGTAAAAAAGGAGATTTCAAGGAAATTTGTACTTGGTCAATGTCACACTTTCCTGTCAGAAGATATTTTTACCAATCTTGCTGGTTAGTTTTCAAGAGGAAATCAAATCCCAGGTTTTTCCCCCAACCAAAACATCTAATTTCTAGTAAACATCTTTTTTAAAAGTGATCAATCAGTTTGGCATTTGATTGTTGCCAGCATTCTGTATCCCTTGAAGTCCTGAGCTTGGCCAAACTGTTTGCAGAAGTGGTTTTGCCAGTAATGACTACTGATTTCTGTGTGCTTGTAGTGAAATTGCTCCAGGAAGAACTTGTGTTTTAATGGTAACTACCAGTAATGACAAAAGAAAGAGGAAAAACCACACAAGGGGTAAGTAAAGTAAATATGAAAGAGGGAGAGAGCATCAAGCAAGAAAGAAGTCAATAACATGCCATGTGGCTGGAGTCAGAGAAGGAAATATAATACTTGGGTTTGATCCAGAGCCTTCTTTTCATTCACTGGTATTGGTGCCTAGCACTGATGCTGAGTAAGACACTTAAGATAGTTTATATGTATCACATTACCTTCCAACTAAATAAAACTAAGTAATAGCTCTACATAAGGTATTCTTAGGGAGGGCATTCATATTTGCTTCTTTCTGGGAGTTTGCTACAACTCTGTGGCTTTTATATTTTCAAAAATTGTTCCTGATTGTGCAAAGGCAATTAAAGGAGTGGAGTAATTTCTGTTTGCACTCACGGCTTTGTGTGTGCAAACAGGACTGCCACATATATAGGTGAAGGCTAGCAAAAATTCAGTGTGAAACGGGCCACTTTCTTACCTGGAATTTTAGCAATAATATTTGTTCAAATACCACTGACTTGAGTGTCAAGTCTTGAGAAAGATTGTTCTTTTTATTAATCTTATTGAAATGATTACAAAATTAACAGGTTTATTTAATTGCTAGTTATGTTGGGTGAGGCACTGGCACAGGTTGCTCAGAGAAGCTGTGGCTGCCCCATCTCTTGCAGTGTTCAAGGTCAGGTTGGAAGGGACTTTGAACAACCTGTAGTGAAAGGTGCCTCTGCCTATGAAAGGGGGT
>JASSUY010016343.1:20444-30530 GCA_032466535.1 Forpus xanthops | reverse complement strand
AGCATTCCTTATTTTACTTAGCCTGTATATTGAGCATTATCATAAGACAGCATAGCTAGAAGATGCTTAGAAGCAACAAGACCTGAAAATCCCAACTGTTATGATTATGGGAAAGTGTCCTTAGAATTAAACAGGCGTATCTTCACTGCTCCTTTGAAATGCTTAGTAGTTCCTAGTACTGACCTTTGTAAAATGATTTCCATTTTCTTTAAGAAAATAGACATGTTCTTTCATTGAAAGCTAATTGTATATCCTTGGGAGTGGGATTTATCATGATGGAGATAAGATTAACTGTAAGTGCACTTGAGTGCCACTGTAATTGGGAGTGAAGCTGTTTATTTCCTAGGTTTGTATTCCCATGCAGAGCATGCTATTTAGTGTGCATGTATCTTCCTTCAGTGACATTAGACAAGCTACTTGTAGTATTTACTTAATAATCGATGAGGCACACACAGAGCAGTGTTAGCCACAAATACAAAAGGTATTAAGCAATCATTGTCATCAGGACATTAATCAGGACCATTTGAATTACAAGGCTTTTTATACAGTGCTACAATTTATAATTATGTTGCAAATTCTGCGTTTCTCAGGAATTTTAACAGATTGTTATCTCATACTCTGCCAATGCAATTACTGTGCTGGAAAGCCATTAGCATAGTAAACTTGATAATCTTTAAATTGTGGGTATATTTCTAACTGGCTCCACTTACGTATGTTCAGAGTTCCTCTATAGTCCCATATATATTTGAAAGTAACAATCCAGTGTAGAATTAGTTTTTTTTACATGAGATTTAATTCAGATTTTCAACTGAAGTATGATTTCATTTAGTCAGGAGCAATTATGAAACAGCAATTGTTTTGGCTATCAATATTTTACAAGATGGTCTCAAGGTCACTTTAAGCATGTAAACCGTTTTACTGTTTTTGACTAATGACTACAGTTTGCTGTCACATTAATAGTCTGACACTGGGAAATCACAAAAGCATAACATTGGAAAATGTAATTACTTAGAAGATTTTTCACTGTGATGCTGATAAAATTTGAAGCACTTGCTGAAAGAAATTGCAGTTCTGTGGGTCTACTTTTCTCTATAGTAGCTGCTTTTAAAAGAGTGGTTCTTCATTAAAACAAGAGAAAAGTAGATACTGTAAATAATATTGCAGCAGCAAACACAATATAATATATATTAGAATCCTGCAAGCCTTTTCTTTGCTGGTGCATGATTTTGTTTTTTGCCCTTCTGAAAACTGGATGTAGAGAGTTAAACTTTATACTTTGGTTTTGAAGTAGAGATCTGCTGTATTTCATTACACTAAATGATAGTGGTAAATATTTTAAAAGCTACAGGTATCGATTTTCAATTGTTTGCTTAAGAGAAAGCTTCTTCTCTCTAGAGAGTGTTTTATACTGCTGCCAGAAGTTTCACATTTTCGAAGTTCAGTAAGCCTTAGCCTAGGTAGCTTAGTTTCAAAATATTACTACTTCTTCGAAATATAAACTAGGGGAGATAATTATGCTGGTGCTTACCACATCTGAAGGACTTCTGGCACACAGTATTAAAAAAGTCATAAATTTAAATGGTTGTTTTATGGATGCAGAGTTGGTCACCTGATACATTGGGGAAATTCCACAGCCAGCAGCCTTCTTGGTATGAATAGGGCCAAGTTTTGAGCTCAAATAGATGTTTCTCCTGTTATAGGGATGTTAAGGTCTTTCTTTCCAGAAGTATTTTGTTTGCTTAATGGCTTTTTTGGATCTTCAGCCATGCATTTCTTCTCCAGTCTTTTTCTGTGAGAAAGGAAGGACCAGATCTCAGTCTAGACTTGCAGTCGTGTGTTTAGGTCCTAGAACATGTGATGTTGACCTTGAACCTTGTTAAAGATTGGCTGTTATCCTCCAGTGGTACTTCTGTTAGGAAAAATGTGATGTACTCTTTAGATTGTTACAGCACTGTTACGTACTCAAGAAAAGTGTAAAGCCTGTTCAACTAAGCGGTTGCACTCCTAAAAAACCCCAAAAACTGCTTTGTCTAAACCTTAGGATGCGTGTCAGAGCTTACAGTGACATCTGAGAGATGGAGCAATAAAGACTTTATTAGTTTATCCACAGCAAAGCTGCCTAACTTTCTAGGCATTATAATATTTTTTTCTGAATGACCTCACTTGTTCAGAGAAGAATGGCAGGGATAACAGCAACGGTTTCTAGTCCTCTGCTCCCCACTACAAGTGACAGCAGTTCTTACGGATTGTGCAAAGCACCCAGGTATCCTACTTAGCGTGGCTTTGCACTTCACTGTCAGTTACACATTCTAGATCTAGCCCTCAGGGTGCTGAAATGAGATTTGTGAGATGCATCAGTAGCCCTCCATGTGCAGAAAGTAGCAGTGCATCACTGGTGTCACCCTTGAGACAGTAGCTGGGATGCTTTGGGGGTTTTTATTTCTGAAGAGCTGTATTTTAGATTGGTTATGGTTATGACTGTGCATATTGGCTCAGTAATGAAAGATGCACAAAAATCTTAATAGAAGTTGACTATTAGCAGCACGCAAGAGCCTGACTGATTTAAGTACTTTCTCTACCAACATTAAAACCCCCAGTAAAACAAATGTCAAAATCATTTACATGGACATTTTTACCATTTTAAGCATGTACATTGCTTGTAAACTTTATTTATGTAGAAGACTAGAAAATAGTTAAATTTTTCAGTTATGCTCAGTTTCTAGCAACACCAATTTTGTAGTTAAATTTATTGGCAAAATCTCCCAAATTTGCAGAAGCATTGCCTTTTCTAAAAATTGATCAATTTTTATGTATTGTATTAGAGGAAAAATACTAGCTTCCTTGGTAAAGGTGCATTCCATTGGCTTTTATTGGTTGTCTTTTCTTATGTGTTTTAAGTATTTGAGATCTGACACTTTTTTTTTTCTTTTTTCTTTTTTCTATTTTTCTTTTTTCTTTTTTTCTTTTTTCTTTTTTTTTCTTTTTGCTATATTGTATGCATGTAGCTTATGCATATACATTGATGAAGAAACCTTTTATTTGGATATATGCAGTATTGTTTTGCACTCACACCGCTCAAATGCTGACTTCATTAAACATCTAGAACAACATACTATTGTTAATACTTATCTGGCAGAACCTAAGGCATAGTGTTTTCACTAATCTGTTAGAGATAAAGAGAGAAGTATAGAAATATGCCAGTTTGGAAAAGTTGTCTAATTTTATCAGGAAAAACTTTGGATCTCCCACCAGGCTTCACAGGAAACCTTGAAAATGATTATGGTAGTCACAAAAGTTAATTAGATTTGAAACTGTGTTCTGTTAAAATGTTGCTTTAGGCAGTGCATTTTGAGACTCCTCGTGTTGACAGAACAATGTTGTATCAGTGCTAGTTTAACACGCTGGTTGGATTTCACAGAAAAGTGACTTCTGCCTAACTGTTGTTCTGTAACCCACCTCAGTATGTGGAATATTTCCAGCTCCTTCCTTTAAACTTGGATGTAAAGGTAAAATACAGTGTTTAAAAAACTTAATAAACATAGAAGCTTATTGCATGCATTATGACTTTATACTGTCTCCTTCGTCCCCATTTCAAAGTGTGCTTATGCATTCTTTTCTTTCTCCTAGGTGAGTAACTGAAAGTTAACAGAGTTCCTGGTTGTCAAGTATGCTTAATGCTTTTCTATAGTATGCTGTGGGTAAGTAAGTAACATTCTACTTCATAAAAATATATTTAAAAGAGCATATAAGCAAAAATGAATGGTTGATAATGTCTGCAATTGTGCATAATTGGCTATTATCACTGTAAACAGGTTTGAGAAGATATTTTATATTGAGAATCTTGGATGAGAGGTGTTAGTTTCATAGAATTTTGTGGCTTTCTGTCCATTTGTAATTTGGATTATGTATTTAGGGTAGAGTTGAAAACTTTGAGAGTTTGTAGGTGTGAAAATGTTTTGGTTTCTGAAGGGAGAAGTGTGCATGAAAGTGGACTAAAATTCACAGTTGTACAGATTAATTTAGGAAATTATTTCAAAGACTGAGAAAACAGAAAACAGTGGTTGTGACTACTACATTTATGAGTAAATGTATTTTGGATTTTGTTAATGTAGTTTCCTGGTTGTGCAGAAGTTGTTAAGAAAATTTTTGTTTGCGGTATAATATTCCTAGTTGTTATTTGCTCCTTAGTTGTCATATCCATCTTTCATGTGTGGTTTAAAACTGGGAAGAAATATATGTATTTTATTTCTGACAGATTTTTAAACAGAATAGTTGACTTACAAAAGGTTTACTTTTTGTCAGCCACTGGCTGATTTTCTACACTAGAAATAAAAGCTTTTGCTGTAATCCTGGCCCTACTGAATGCATTGTGCCATATTACTTGCAGCTCCAGTGGCCACAGTTGCTTGTCTTGAAAATGTTTTTCAAATCAGTCAAAAGAAAATGGAATAGCAACATGGCTGCACGTAATTATATTAAAATGCTTTAAACCTGTAAAATCTCTGTTTTGGTTTCACATAAATTGGCATTTAAGTTACATATGCTGGTTGAAATAATTTGTGAGATTAATGCTTAAAGCCTGTGGTATTAACTTAGTGATTCTTTTTTTCTGGAAGTAATGGTGTGAAGGTGGATGCCTAGATTGTCAGTTGCCTGTTTGGTTTAAATACTTTCAGAAGGAAGGAAGTGTTCAAATTATGCCTTAAGACATTGTTTTCTTGGATTCGCTTTGAAGGCTGATATGTGCTCTACTAGTAATGCTTTTCTGTATTATATGGTAAAACTAAAAAGCATGGGTTTATTCAGCTGTACAGTAATATTCATACAATGCGAAAATAGCATACTTCTAGGAAATGAGAACTTTTAGGTTTTTTTTTTTTTAAATAACATTTTTAAGATGTTTAAGATGCCTGATAATCATCTCATTAAGGCTTCCTTATTTTGGCTATACCATTCTTTGTTAAAACCCCTGTTACTTGACAGTTAAGCTGATACACTTTTTCTTTAAATGTTAAAAAGCAATCTCTACAAAACATGGGAGGGATATTTAATAGATATTTTGTGTATTCAGGTACGTCTGGTTTTACATTCTTGGGTCTCAAGCTAACTTTTCAGGAACTAATAAAGCATACTTGAAGTTGAGAAGTTTTGGAAGAACTATAAGCAGGTTTTTTCTCATTTGAAAACTTTGTTTTTGCAACACTTATCCTATCTAAACTGACTGTTTAATTGAAATACTGAGAATATGGTAATGATTGGAAATCTTGCTTTTG
The DNA here is from genome assembly GCA_032466535.1 of Forpus xanthops. NCBI lineage: Eukaryota > Metazoa > Chordata > Aves > Psittaciformes > Psittacidae > Forpus > Forpus xanthops. The sequence continues at coordinate 25,257 of JASSUY010016343.1, read as the reverse complement.
AGGATCAAGAATTCACCTATACAAAATTATTCAGCAGTTTTTTTGACATTTGAAAACTTTGTTTTTACAAAACTTATCTAATCAGACTATTTAATTGAAATACAGAGAATTATGTTAGTGATTGGAAATCTTGCTTTTGAGGATCAGTAATTCACCTATACAAAATTATTCAGCATTGTATTTTCATTCAGTGACTCTTTAGGTAATGGGTCCAGTGTGCATACTACTGATTGAACCAGACTTCATTCTAGTGTGAATGTAGTTTGCAGACTTCAGAGGTATTTCACATTTATTTCCAACTACTTGGGTATATAAGCCTATCACATAAAATAGCTGAACTTTAGTTTAAAGTCTGTTCTCTGTATTGATCCTGTTGTTGGGAACTATTCAGTTGCATGTATCCTTATATATAAAAAAGCTTAAAGCTTTACATGCTAAAATTATTCTTCAGGTCTTTGAGTAGCTTGTGTTACTAGCTACAACAGTAATTGAAACACTTGATTTTGTAAATATTTGGGATGTTTTATTGCACTGTTTTTAAAACAAAAAAACCCAAAGGTTGTACGGGTAACTTCCATGAAACTGAATGAGAACGCTTTGCTAGCTTATAGCTAAAACTGGCTAGATATTCAGTTCTTCCATCTGTTCCTTCTCTCCCTTCTCCCGCAGCCCTTTGAGATTGTTTTATGGCGTTAATTGAACTATAAACTGCCTGAATCTAAAAATGACTGCTGAAGACAGGAGCATTTTCCCACATCTTTTCACAACAAGTTTTAAAATTCAGCTGATACATAAACAGGCCTTGCAGTTTCTATCAAACCAGAGGCACTGCATTCATGTTTTCTCTCCTGCAGCTATGAAATCAAGGTACAGCTGAACTACACAATTTCGGAAGTACCTCAACAATTTGAGCAGTCAGGACTGTGTCTAATGAAAAAAAGTTTGTTTGAAACATAGCTTGATAAAGGATATTTCCCTCATCTTCTGGTAACTTTAATACTTCATCATTTGCCCCAGTTTGAGATGCGATCTGAATTTAGTAGGCCTTTGAGCACTACGATTGTGCTTAGGTCTATTATGGTTGAAGGTAGCATAGACTAAAGAAATTAATAGTCTGACATGTTGAAATGATGTTATTTGGTTTTTTTCCTCTTGGATCTGTTGTTTGGTGAGTTTAGATTTTATCAGATAGACGTAGGTATCTTGTGTATGGAATTACTACTTGTTGAGCATTTCTGAGATCTCAGAAATTACAAATCAAATAAGTTCTTCAGTAATACCTGCATATCTCGTGAAACAAGCATCATTTTGAAGCATGCATATTTATATACTTAGTAGGAGACGGTTTTTGATGCCAGTTATTTTATCTCTAAGCAAGGAATTTTTTTTTTTTTTTGGTTACTTTTATGGTTATATCTGCATACTCAGAAGCCGGTCTGCATAATGTGTTTAAAATCATAGATTTTGTTCCTGTTGATTGCTGGTTTGTATATGAAGTGTGGGTTTCTTTGAATTCTTTTTATTACCTTGATAAATTTTCCTGTATACGCTACATAGAATTTCCTGTCAATGGTAATTCACAGTGTGCATTAACACCCCTTGAGTTTTGATGGTTGTGTAGCATTCCATTTAAAGATGACAAGTTAGCCTTTGCAGTGGCAAGGTAAGTGGCACAGAGACTGCATTTAAATAAAGCATACTACCTGTCTGTGTGTATTTGAAAATGGTTCTATTAGGGTTTCCGTGCTTATTATTTGCTATTAAGTAGGTGACTTGGGGGCAGCCCAGGAAGGAACAGAAACCATAGAGTAGAACAGCTGAGTATGGCAGATTGGTGTGAAGGATTAGGAAGAATAATGTAGTCGTGCTGAAAATCTGAAGTGGATGCAGTGGCAACTGAAAATGTACATGGATTAGCTGATGGGTGAGGCTCAAACGTGGAGAGTTTAGAGGTCCATTATGGCAGCATTAGGAATGGGAGCAAAGTGAGGCTGGTAGAGCATCAGCAGCCAGGTGAGGAGCAGGCATAGGTGCTGGGGCAGGATGAATGTGGAAGTGCAGAGGAGAGGGGCAAAGAGAGAAGCTTCAGTTAAGTGTTGAGTTTCCCAGTGGAAAACAAAGCAGGGTGTGAGGCAGCTTCACATACCTTGTGCACTGGGAATGCAAGCCAGTATTCTCCAGAGTGGTCTTTGCCCTCCACTACCTTGGAAGGTCGATTCTGGCCAGTGGCATGGGATGAGCTGCATCTTGTTGGCTAAGTGAGCCAGGCAAGGGGCAAAGAGCATGCAGAATTCAAGTTTAAAGATGAAAATATGCAGTGCAGAGCTTACAATAGCTCTTGTGAAAGAATTCAGCTTAACTGCTAGCAGCTTTGCACATAGGTATATGACACAACGTTTTTCCATATCAAAGCTACTATATAATGACTGCCTGCATTAAGCAGAGTAATTACAGAGAGGAACTTCATGAAGATTTGTCATGTCTGCAGTATTTTTCTATGCAGTGAATAGAAGTTGTTGCTAGGGGCAGGATGTGCTTTGTCTATGATCTGCTATTTAATTGAACATCTTGTTATGTTTTTGGTTTATTACTTATAGCACAGAAAATATGCAACGTGGCTTCCAATATAAATAAAATTTATTATTTTTCATACAGCTTGCAATATTCAGTGCTATGCAAGAATAAGCTGATAATAAGGAGAAGGCAAGGAGGGAACATGAGCGTACTGAGATGGTGTTCACTGGGGGGTAAACAGTGTGTTGATACGAAGACTTTGATTTTATGTTAATGTAATAAATTAAGTAAAAATCTTTGGGGCTTTTTGACTTCAGAAGATAGGCATCTTCCAAAAGACAGAAAATGGCATCCTATCTGGGTTAGCTTAAGCAAGGCAGCTGAGCAATTGTGCTGCCAGAGAACTGAAGTCACTTGTTGTTCTTGTAGATAATCTAGATGCGTATGTGCTGTGCAGAAATTGGGATGGAATGAAAACTACTCATTTATGAAGTTGCCAATCTGGAGGCCCTCTGTGGCACCTGGATGCTGTTTCGCGTGATATTAACTGTTCTTTTTTTTCATAGTAGACAAATAGAAAGCAAAATTGGCTGATTTACAGAACTATGCGGGTTTAGGGGGCCCACTCAGTGATGGTTACTTCTGTGGGCGAGCTATTGTTTCTCCCACATTCCTCACTCCAGGCTCTTTCTTTTCTGCTACCTTATAGTTTTCATCTATGAAAGCTCATTTTCTTCCTTTTCAACTGCCTCCTATACCTAACTTTATATGGATTATTTAGGTTTTCGAGGTGTTTTTAAATGTGTGAGACCACACAGAAAGATGGACCAGATAGTTTATTTAGTAGCTTGCTTATTTGCACTTTGAGACAAATACTATTTTATCATAGAATCTGGCTTCCTTTCTGTCATCCTTTTTTCCTTTCTCAAATCAAAATGGAGTTGGATAATTCTTTAGGAATCCAAGTCTTCAGTCACAATTTTGAACATATGGTATAATCCTATATTCACCTATATGAAATTGTGTATGCATCCTTTAAATACGCATTTTTAGTATTATTAATATTAGAATTCTTAGTTAATTCCATATTGTGCTACATCAGAATTATTCTGGTACTATTGAAATTTCTATTTGCCAAATATTACCATTTCTATTTATGTAATATCATAGAAAGGTTTGGGTTGGAAGGCACCTTAAAGATCATCCAGTTCCAGCCCTGCTGCCATGGGCAGGGACAACTTCCACTACAGCAGGTTGCTCCAAGTCTTTTTCAGCCTGGTCTTGGACACTGCCAGAGATGGAGCAGCCACAGCTTCTCTGAGCACCCTCACAGGGAAGAACTACCCAAGATCTAATTTAAGTGTACTCTCTTCTAATGTAAAGCCTCTCTTTAATTTAAAGGCATTATCCCTTGTTTTATGAAGTGCCAAGTGATTCAACAGGATACAAAGAAGCTTATTGGAGAATAGTCAGTAGTAGCAGGCAACTTGTGCATATGTTGAGACTTAAGATTGGACTGCAGCTTCTATGTGAAACAGAAGAGAATCAAACCCATGGTTCTTCTAAATTGTTTGTTTGGGGTTTTCTTTGTTTTGTCAACCGTAAAATTCTACATGGAGCTTTATCTTCCTCTCCTACTATACTATGGATACAGTATGTCCATCATTGTGTATCTCTTAGCTTTTTAACACATTACCAGTTTAAAATATTTTTTTTTTACCATAGAAATGATTTAGACTTTTCCATAACTGCAAAAATTTGCAGTTTCATACAGTGGATTTATATTTTGTAGGCTTTCAACTATGAGGTGAAAGTAGAAAGCTATAGGCAACTTAATTTTGTTGGATCAGTGTCATTGAGGTTCCTGTATGTCTTTTAGCAGGTAGTTAGATAGTTTCTTATCATAAGCACTATGTCTATCTAGTGGGCATGTCCGTAAAGCCATAGTTAATGAGATGAGCTTCAATTTATTGACAAATCACAGACTTATTTGTGTTGATATGTAAGTTGTTGTTTAGGTCTGTATAGCTTCCAGGAAAGGAGAAAAATAGAAGTCCCCATCTAATATTAAAAAAAATGAGGCTTATATTTTTTATTTATGTGTAAGAAGCCTGGTTAGGATTCAGCATTTTTGACTGATACAGGTTTGCTGCGTTTTTGTATGTGTGTACCAGGTAGTTTTACGGAGTTTTTCCCAGCTAAACAAGTTGGTTGAATGGGATAGTGTGGGAAGCGTGGATAGCTGTGTGAAAGAGTGGCTGGCAGAAAAAGGTCACAGCCAAATAAACCTGAATCTCAC
>JASSUY010016343.1:0-20344 GCA_032466535.1 Forpus xanthops | reverse complement strand
GAAGCCTGGTTAGGATTCAGCATTTTTGACTGATACAGGTTTGCTGCGTTTTTGTATGTGTGTACCAGGTAGTTTTATGGAGTTTTTCCCAGCTAAACAAGTTGGTTGAATGGGATAGTTTCACTTACTGCTATTTTAGGGAAGTAATAATAGGTTTCTTACATGAATGAGGTCTCTCTAATACAGTCCATTAAACAGAATGAAAAACAATGCCCTTTTTGATAATACTGTATATGGTTTATTAATAAAATATTACCCTCTGATTGTAAATGTATTCAGACAAATTGTTTTGAACTCAGTCTTGTTGAATAAAAGTACTGACATGCAGTAGGATGTGTTTACTGCTCTGGATTCTGCATAAGGAACTTGTGAGGTTTTTATGGAAGATACATATAAAAAGCTAAACAAATGTCCCTTTGTGGATCTAATTTGTTGTTATTTTGTATGATTCTACTTTGTATACTTAAAACTCTTTCTGGTTGGAGGGGATATATTTCTAAGTGAATTAATATTATTCCTCATTGTAAAGGTAAATTATGCTGGTTACGGAGTATTTCATTGCTTCATTAGACATTTACTATTTCTTTTTTGTCCTTAAAATGAAATGACTGCAGTTAATGCAGTATTATAAATTTATATAATGTAATTATACTTACTTAGTTCAGGGTCCATAACCTATCAATAGGAAATCTTAATGGGAAAATTATATTTGATGGAACGCATTTTCTGCTTTTGCTGTCTTTTTTCCTTCTTTACAAATTCTGACGTTTTCTTTCTGCTTTGTTTCTTTCCATTTCATAATCTTTTAGGCTTTGTAACAATTTACTTTCTATTATTTATTCCTTATTGTTCTCACTGCAAATTCTAATTTTGCTTTCTCCTTTTCTGTATGAGTTTGCTTTATTTTCTCGACTACTTCACTGGGCAGTCGGAGAATGCAATTGAGACTTTTATCCTACAGTAAGCAATTCTGTCATTCTTTGCTGGTAGAAGTAACTCACAGTTCAGGATAGATCTTCGTAATGTTGTGCTTACTTTATGAATTAAGTAGTGCTAAAGGGCTGCACATGTTAACTTGAAACAATTAAGAAGTTAAAAGTGATCTTAACTTGTTTGGGCCAGTGGTAACAGTCAAAACGAGCTGAAAACTTGTTACTACTGCTTTTGATAAATAGTTTTGTTTCTTGAAAGTAAGATAAGACAAATTTATAAAAAGTAAAATAGTAAAACTAGAATATGTACCTTTTATTTATGCACTGAACTATTTGCAGATGTTATGTTAGAGCAGTAGAAGATTAGCACATGGATTTTGCTGCCCATTAAAAGCAAAGGCCCACAGTTTCTGAGGTCAGCCCATTTTAGGATACTGACTAATTATTCCTTTAGCAGTAGAAATAGTTGTTTAAAATGGTTGGCATCTTACTAGTGATTACTGCCTTTGCAGATGAATTAATAGTTGTCTGAATGTTGTTCTTCAAACCACAGTGTGGCTCTAGCAAAGCTGAGTAACTTTGTGCTGAAATGACCATAGAGTCAGTTATGAGTATCTGGTGCAGCAAGTTTTCAGCTGTTCCAGCAAACTGCCAGAATTCATCTTTCTATGCCCTTAGTCATTGATTTTTCTGGGCTTTTTGCTCATTGGCTCCGAACTAGATGATCTTAAGGTCCTTTCCAGTCCTAACTATTCTATGATTCTATGACAGTGTTGCAGTAAAAAAGTCTCGACTATCTAAAGCAAGCTAAAATCCTTTTCAGAAATGTAGTCGAGTGAAAAAATGGGGGGGAGGGGGGAAGAAAATAAATAAATGAAGGAAAATCGGAGAAAGGGCAAAAATGCTTGTGTCAAACTCCGGATCATTTTATGGAAAGCAGCAGAAATCATTAGAAGTTCCAAGTGCTTTGAAAACTTCCATATCCCTCTGTATAGTTTGTTTGATCTGGACTAGGACAGAAGTGTCAAAGACAAACAGTTGTTTTTCAAATCCCCAAAGCTGACTGGATGGCAAGAATGTATAGCTGCCAGCTCTTGCTGAAAGATGGTACCTTTTTACTTGGCAATTTTACTAGAACTGGAAATTTGAGGGAAACTGATACTCTTTAATTTTTCTCCATTTGAGCGTATATGTACATGGTATATACATATACATAATGAATTATATGAAACATATTTTTTGATGGACGCTTTTTTAGTCTCTTTTTTTTTACTCCTAATTTGATGTTCTAAACTTACAGTAGCAGCCACAAAAACAGCTCTTCTTTACTATTCTTTCTTTTGTAACTTAAACATTGCAAAATTCAGCAGCTGTATTTCCAATCCATTGCATTGAGGAATTATGGTCTACTGCATGAGTGGATTTCTCAGTCTCTTAAAAAGCTGAGAATACAATTACTGACTGACTTCCTTCTGTAAATCACTTGCACACACTACGCCCAGGGAGGCTGCTTAGCAAACAATGCCACAGTTGCTTGCAGACACTTTGACACATCCATCTGTAGTTAAAATTTTATATACAAATATATGGCAGAGACCTCTTAGTGACATTTTATTTTGAATGAATCGGTGCTTTTATATTCTAAAAGATGTTACATTATTTGCAGTGCCCATGAAAGGAGTTGTGTGCTGAGGGCTGAAAATAAAGCACTTCTTCCTTAATAATCTAAAAGAAAGTTACTTCCAAGACAGGAGATCCCTGTCATCTATATATTTGTGATGCTTAGGGAGTCCTTTAGTATCAAGGTCATTATGGCTCAGTGCCTATGGTTCAGTCTGTGGAAAGAAAGGGGTTACTAGGGCAGTCTGAGGTCTGCTGGCTCTGTTTCCTGAATAAGGTTTGTTACAGTATTTGGGAGATAAAATCGTTTGGAAAAATGACTTATAAAATGTCAGAGGCACAACAAAGGGATTCATGTGAAAATTGGTCTGGCCCCAAGACCAGTGCTCACCTTTCCAAAACTGGAAGACAAAACGAAGTATTACGATTCTTCTGGAGTGATGTATTAAAGAATAGCAAAGCTTGGATATATAGAGAGAATAATTTTCAAGTGAGAAACTTGAAAGAATATTTCCTTATGATGGCTACTGTATGGTAGTTTTAAGCTACTAAGATGCACTATATTGTAAATAATAGTTTATAAAGAACAAGTTTTAAAAGCAGAAGAATTTCCAATTAAGTTCAGTAAACTGAGACCGTTCTTTCTAAAGAGTAATTATTCTAAAGAATAATTTCTAAAGAAGAGTAAAGAGTAATAATTTATGAAATAATGAAAATTGTCTCTCTACACAGGTAGTATGCAGGACTTTATCTGCTCTTTCTTTGTTTCATTGAGCCACATGTGTTGGTGGTCTTTTTTAGCAGTCCACATGTTCATCAGTACAAAAGCCAAAGCAAAACCTTAGTCACTATGTGTCTGTAAGAGATGACTGGTATTTGAGACATACAAAGCTCATTAAAGCTTTAGAAATTTTGGCTGACAGGTATTGCATGCGGGAATTAAGGGCTGCTCCAGAATGGGTTGATAGCTTTCAACACAGTAGTAGTTTTGAGTTGTAGGGGAAGGTAACTTGGAGACTAGCACCACTGACTGGTTCTCTTGCTTAGCTAACACACTTCTGCACCTGTACCAGGTGAAAAAGTTTTATTCAGAGAGCTTCCTGGAATACTTACAGTTCCTGAATTGCGTAACACTGGTTTCATTCTGCTGGCCCCTGGGGAAATCTAATTGCTAGCAGCTTCTTAGAGGTCAATATTATAGATTGCTTTTTACAAAAAGATCAAGGGAAAGATCAAGCTGTACTTCTTATTTGAAGATGGGAGGGAGGAAGGACAGGTAGGAAAGGGCAGGTAGTTCAATAAGAAAATGTGATCTGCACACTGGGGCATAAAACAGCTTTTTATCATAACCTGGTATTTGATGATGTTGCTCCAGAAATAAAGCCCAAGGTTAAAACCAAAATGGAATAATTAAACACTAGCCACCTGTAGGAGCAATGGTCCTATTAAACAAATAATTTCCTATGGAGAAAAAAGACAATATTGCAAAACTTTGTCATGTTTTGTTATGCAATTTGTTCATTTTCTGAGTCTAACCTCTGTTTGAAGCTCACATATATATATATATTTATATGTATTATTAATTAAAACCAGTTTAGAACCTGTCACTTTTTGAGGAAGTAAATGTAAGTCCTGTTTGATATGATATAGATGTACTGAACTCTTTTATTGAAAACAGTGATAGTAAAAATTAACTTAAACTCGATCTATTTCTTTACAAAATTATTAGAAATACGTTATTCCATAAAGCAGTCATTGAATATGTGTCTTATTTTTTCATATTTCTTCTTTCATCTCCTCTGAGTCTTTTAGTCCAGTTACTATGTGAGTGCTTTAAGTGACCAATATGAACTGAATACTTAAGTATTAGACAATACTCATAAGTAGGTAAAGTAAGTATGCAGCAGAGATAAAATTAGGCCCCAGGATAGTAGTTTTTGGAGATACTTTGTTCATGATTGCCTTCATTTCACATTATCTGAGGCTGTTTAGCAGACTGAAGCTACAAAAGAAAGCAGTTGCTTTGCAGAATCTGTTAGCTCATTAGCAGTTCAGGTATTTTGATTTATGTAATCAAAGTTACAAAAGAATCTTCTACTCAAAACAATATTTGATACCTAAGACCTAAGTTCTTTGAGTTCTTCAACATGACCAGCTGTCAGTTGGGTTTCTTTAGCAAATGTCTGCAGAATGCTAAAAAAACTGAGCTTTTAAGCTCTCATTTTCTGTCTGAAAACCAGTACTTCTAGAATGGCTTGATAGAACATAGAGGAAGAGGCGGCTTGTGCTCCATTCCTTCTATCTCTTGTAATGAGATAAGTTGTTGATATAAATTTAGTTCACAATTAGAATGATAATATAGAATGTGTTTTTATTGGCCATTGAAGAAAGCACTGGCCATTAGTATCATAATTTAAAGTATGCTTTATTATCACCTAGTAGTTTTGATTGTCACTGAAGTTTTGAGTTAACTAATCCTGGGCCTGAATTGCCTCTGTCTGGCAGCAACTGGGCTTTTATGTGTTGTTAATTTTTTTTCAAGGTCCAACCTGGAAGAATTGCTGCAGCAAAACCGAGGAGAATGAGGTGCTGGAGATGGATACCATATTCTCACCTCATTGCCTGCCTGTGATTCTTGTTGCAGTGTCTTTCACATGGTGTCATGTCCTACTGAAGCTGATGTGTTTATAGGTGATCATTGATGTGAGAAGGGGGAAAGGGGAGCAGGTGGTTTGAAACAGATGTGTTAGAGAAGGAGGAGCAAGGGGACGGAAAGATTCCCATCTCTAGTTTTCAGGTCAGTGTTTGGTCAGGCCCTCGCCTTCATCTTTCCTTTTCTGCTGCCCACTGAGACCCCAAAGGAGGTTGGAGCCACATCCCATGTTCCCCCTGAACTTCTTCAGAGATTTCTTAGTATCAAGATGTACAATTCAAATTTGTAAGCTATTGGGGGGGGAAGGAAGTGAGGAAGAAAAGCTTTACAGTTTACACAGACTTTGATTTAGGAAACTTAAGTCCTCAACGGACTCATAATAAGCAGAGGTGTAAAAGGTGATGAGGTTTCTAAGGATTGACAGGGAATGTAACCAGGTAATACCACAGCTCATCAGCACTCCACAGTGAACTTTATCTCCCTCAAACCCAGAAACGTAACAGGACAGTAGGGAGAAATGAAGAGTAAAACAGACCACAACTGGTAATTTTTGGGTCCCTGTAAACAGGATCCTTATTAGATAAATCAGAGATCACTTAAGGAAGGACCAAATATCACACTGCAGGGTAGGATCAGTTCTACCAGATCCATCTAGGTGAAGACAGAGAACTCCCCTTTTTAGACTGTTGTTCATTGAACGTTTTCCTGGATGTTATGTATAGTTCACTTTTACAGTTAGCAGTGTATTGTCTTGCTGTCTGAGGCTTGATAAAATCTTGTTTAGTTAAACAAATACTTTTCTATTTGCCATTTTTTTCCCATTATCATTGAGCAATGCATCCTAAATAATGCTTCTCTGTATGACAAATACTTTGCACGTACATGATCAGTAAAAAAACAGTAGGTTGTTAGAGTATAATTTTTGTCATAGGAGCCTTACTGATTTAACTTGATTAGCATTTATTGCACTGTAGTGGCTTCTTTTTATGCTTGTCCAAGTAAGCTTTGGTATTTTATTCTTAAATGCTTTGACTGACTCTAGATATTTACTCTAATACGTGTTTTAATGAAGTATAGCATAATTAAAGGAAAAGGAAGATGATACTTATGCAGGAAAAGAAGAAGACTTTCTCATTTACCTTTTTTCTTTAATATTAGAAACTGTATACAGTTCTAGAGTAGGGGCAGTGGAGTGTAGAACTGCATACCCCTGTCAAATTGATAGAGTGAAGATGTTGAGGGAGATAATGGAAACTTTCTATTCAGTGAGGAGTGGAATAAAGAAACCATTTCTAGTCATTCTTCAGCGTTGATTGCCTTTGTGCTTTAGGCTTGGATCAGAACTTGCACATAATAAAGAGAAAAGTTGAACAAATGTGGAGTTCTACTTTGGAAAATGTAGTTAGATGAAGCTTGTCCTTTGGTCCAGAGAAATCATGAAAATATTTAATGTGGAAATTAACTGTGGGTGATCACTACAATGGTGAGATGCAAAGAAATAAGCTGCAGGAAGTAGCTCTGATTAAAACCCAAAACATTTAGCATGCAGTGAAATAAAGGTCCCCTACAAAACATACACTTCCACGTTTCTTGTTTGACCTTATTATAATAAAGGAAATAAAGGCAATAAAATAAACCTACATTTCAGTTCTAGTGGTTCATACTAGATTTCCTTGGGATGCATCAGGATTCACTTACATTTTCTTCACACCTGGCTGTATCAGTCAGAAGACACTTAAGTATTCTACACCTGTTAGTACCTTGCCTCTGCAATCATCATTGCAACAATTAGTATATTAAATTAATCATTTAGGAATTTTATTTTGCAGCCTTCTGAAGTTTTAGCGTACTGTAATTTTGAAGTTGTGTCATTATGGGTGCCTGCTGGGATTTTTTGTCTTTAATTTTCATGATGCTTTGATATTCATTATTTATAGTTTAGAGGTGTCCAGAAGACTGAATTTTGTGAGACTTTGTACAAGAATGCAGGAACCCAGAGAGTTAAAGTCAAAATAAATGACATAAAAAGAGCAATTGAACAGCTGCTGTTGTAACATACTGAAGAATTTGCTGTTCCTGCATCAAAAACTCAAGTAAAAATAATATAAATGTTGAACATTCTTCCTTCTGCTTCCATTATTTCCAAAATACTAAGTTGCTATTAATTAATATAATTCTTATTAGCCTGGGGCAGGTATGGTCATTATAATAAAAGCAGTGGAGATTGCTGTAGCTGAGAATGAATTAGAATTTCTGAGTCACAGGTTTCAGATATTCTTCAGCTTCAGACATTTTTGCTATAGAAGAATGAATGCATGAGTTGATGTATAGAGTAGAAAGCCACCTCAGTATTGTGAAAAACAACTCCCCAAGGTCCCAAAGAGCAACAAGCCACCCTGCATATCCCACTTCATTTACCTTTTTTAGTAGGGAGCAGAGGGGAGAAACAACATTAGAAGACAAGATGGCAAGTAGTGGGAAGAGAGACTCATTTTTACGCTAAAATCTCGATTTAAACTGAGAAGGTTGTAAACCATAAAAGAAAAAGACTTCACACATGGGAAGCTTTCATCAGTGATATAACCCAGGGTAAAATATCTGTTGAAGTAATTTATATTTCCTAATATATTCAGGACCAATTATTTTAATGGAAATTGGGTGGGTTTTATGGTTTTTCTTTTTTTCTCATTGTTCTCTTACAAGTGGAAAGATTTGAAGAAAAAAACGTATGTAAAAGATAGCAAAATTTTTGTACTTCAGTTTGTCAGTATGTTCACTAGTAGACCTATTTGTATGCTGTATGTTTCAATCTGGCGTTGGAAGAAGTAAGCTAGAGAAGGGGGGATGGTCAGAGGAGTTTCATAGCTGTCTTCTCCACTTCAGGAAACTACATAATGGGAAAACATCTATTATTTGGGCTTGTCTGATTTTGACAATATGCTTCTAACTATTGTTGCCCATCTAAAATGAACTTCTAACTATCCATTTGCCTGTTTTTACGTAAAGCTGTTTTTAATCCTGGCTTTTAAGTAAGAAAGATTTGGGCTCTGTCTCCTTTGTATATTGATATTTTCCGTATACCTGTCAATATTTGTTCTTCAGCTTTTCCATGTTTGCTTTTGTATTTTGACTGCTAGGGTTTCTTTTCATAATTTTAATTGAAAATTCTAATATTTCTGATAAGATACAGGCTAAAGCAAACAAGTTGTATTTACAATATAGTCTGTAAACGCAAATGTCAGAAAGAAGGAATTTTATCTTAAGATCTCTAATTTTATGGCACTAGCTGTATTATATTATAGCATAAAACTGTTTCCCAACATTCTTTTCATTGTCTTAAACTGAAGACAATATTTAAAGGTTGGTTTTTTGTTTTGTTTTGTTCTTGTTTTTTGTTTTTTTTGTTTTTTTTTTTAATACCTAAATAGAGCCAGAATTAAAAACCAAACCAAACCAACAAACCCAAGATTCTCTTATTCTGTATATTTAGGAGCTCAAGGAAAATGGAATTATTAAAGTAATAGTTTGGATGATACTGAATGCATAGATGATGTTTTCTCAGGAGCTACACTGGCATTTAGCATGAGGTAATACATGTTTTGTATCACAGTGGCTAACATGACTGGTTGTAATTCACTGATAAGTATAAACAGCTTATTATTACATTTTCTTTGAATAGAATTTGTGTATGTTGTTGCAAGTTTGCTTCAACCTTTCGTATCTCTTAAATCATTGCGTAGATTTAACCATTATGATAAAATGTTTATTCACTATGCAGTTCCATTAACTAGTATTTTGTTGTATGCTACCAATACCTGTGTATAGATGTTTGTGGATTTAAAGAAATTAATGGTTTAAATCTAATTACTTACTGTATCTAGCATCTGCCTGAGAAGAAATTATTGAAAGTGTAAAAGAAGTTTGGTAGTTCGCTGTATGCATTTATTTGTTACTCTCTTACATTTCTGATGTTTTTGCTGTTTTAGTAAGATGTCTCTTCTCCAGAAAAGGCTACTCTGCAGGAGATTCATAAGGTTTATTTTTCTATAAGTCTAATTTGTATTGGACTTAAAGGCATTCATCACTCATTAAAACAATGGAAATACTCTAAGGAGTACTAGATAGATTATATTGCAGGTGTTTTTATTAAATAACTTCACTGAAATACTTTGACAAATTTTCTTCAGTATTATCTGTTGTTGAAGTACTAAGATATTTAAGAGTAAAGCATAATAGAAAAATTATTTTTGGTGAGATACTGGACCTAATGTTGATCAATTTGAAGTCCAAAGAACCAACTTAGAGGCATTTTTCAGTGTGCAAGTAGCAGTTGAAGTGAGTTGCTATTTTTAATTATTATTCAGAATTGCTGTAGTTTTTAACAGTAAGAGAAACAGCTATTTACTTCTCCATCCTTAATCCATATTTTCTTTTGTAATTGTTAAACACTACGTGAATTTTTAGAATGTTAGAATTTAAAGCTCTTATTAAACAGTACGTTAAACATTTCTGTGATATTGTGGTACTACTTTTGTTATATAATGAGTTCATCTTATTTTCAAGGGCAGTCACAATTGCAACCCTGTGACATTGTTCAGATAAGACATCCCTGTATAATGTTTCTTATTGCGAAGAAGTAAAATGGCCAAGGTTATGCAGAATCATAAAAATTCATGACTTCCAAATGTTTAAATGTGAATAGCCATTGATAACAAATATTGAGCTTCCTTTTGGAAAGGTTTCTCCCTTCTTGATTTCTTGTAAATTACTTAATTATCTGATTGGGAGTAAGGAGGCTAAAGTAGCATTAACTTTATTATTTTAGTGTTACTAGGTTTTTAATAATTCTAATTACTTTTATTGGTAGACATATTGTCTTGCAATTGAGTCTGAATACAATGTAACTGTTATTTGTAATGACCAGAACAAGTATGACAATTTAAAGTAAAGCTGAATTGGGGAAAAAAGTTTGAAATACAGGAAAAAGAAGACAGACTTAATCAAATTCTCCATTTTGCTTGGTTTTGCCTGGAGGAAAGGAGTACTGAGTTAATTTCTAATTGATTTTTTAAGAGGTTAGTAAAGGGCTGTTAGTAGTTATAGCATCTATTGTTAGAATCTGTTGTTAAGAGGGTTAGCAACTTGATACCAACAGAGTTTCTCACTGCTAAAATATCTCATTTTCCTTGATTTGAGGGAAGGAGGGGGAAGGTCCTTCTGACAATCGTGTAATCAACTGAGATTTGTGGACTTTTTCATAAGGTAGGGATTGGGTGAAAAAAATATATTTGATTTGGTTGGGGTTTTCATTTGTGGGCTTTTTTTTTTTTTGTTGTTGTTATCGTTTGGCTTATTTTGATCAGCTGTGAGTTGGTTGGTTTTTATTAGACTCTCTTCTATTAAATTGTCATTAGACTGCTCTTGTCTTTATTAGACCATCTGATCCTTAGCTTGGATGTTTCAGTCTTGCAGAGGAAGCTAGGGAAATGGTATGCAAAACATAATTTTTGGCAGGCTGAAGAGCTCTGTCTCTGTCCATGTCTATTGGACTCTCCTGAGGCAGTAGATCATAAGGTATTTATGTGAGCTTAAGGTTTGGGGAGAGCTATCTGCTTGTTAACTAGTAATAAACAGTGGGTAAAATAAATTCCTGACAAAAGATGAGAAGTTAGTAAGAGGAAATTACTGAAGTTCAACTCCCTGATGTGCAGCAGAGTGTATTGCCTGTGATAGATCATCTCTACAATGGCTGATTCACTCAGAGAGTGGATGCCTTTCTGTAGCGTAGTCCACTTGGCTGAATGACTCATAACATCGTCCTTGTACGGAAACCTTTCTTTCACAGCTGCCAAGAACTGCCTCCAAAGACTGAGGGACTGTTTTTCTTTTGCAAATGCTTTGTTAATTCCCCCTTCACTAACAAGTGATCCCAGCTGCTTGGCTTCCCTACCTTCTAATTTGTGAACATCAGCCCCATTGTCCCAGTATTGGAGCAACCAGGTGATGATGTGCTCACCTGGTTGACAGGTAAAATCCTTCTGCATATTCAGTAGCGCAGTTGAGGTCTGGGGTTGAGAAGTCACCTTTTCTTCTTCTTCCTCTGATTCATGTGATAGTGACTCCTGATCAGATGCTGTCCTGGATAGTGAGTGCGTTGCTTCTTCATCTAGCTTCTTCATCTTTCTTGTCTCTTTTTTGCTTTTACCCTTGAATACAGGGGCAACCAGGATTGGCACGAATTATCAGGGAATGACTTGTCAGTATTGTCTGCATGCTTGTTATATGGAGATTAGACTAGCAAAATACTCTTTTCATTAGGACTTGAACCGATCTTTTTTTTATCAGTTTACGTAAAAACTTGATGCTCTACTTAGCCTGTATTTCTTGAACTTGTATCAGCAGAGATGGCTGAAATACAACCCTCTTAAAATAACCGTAGGATGCAGTTGTGAGGGATATCTGAGTTAAGGCTCTTTACTGTCGCTACTCCACTGGCATTCAAATTGGCTAAGCTGCCAAAACACTGCAAAACCCACTGCCTTCTGTTTCCCCTTAGTGTCTCCTGTCCACCACATGTACGTACTCTTTTCTTTGCTATTGAGGTGCAAGCGGGTTGAAAACATTCATTGTTGTAGACAAATTGCTTTGTATTTCTACTTGTTTGCTCTAGTATAGACATGTATTTAATGGCTTTTTTTAATGAATTTGGTAACAATACAGGCTTCGTAAGAAGGAAAGGACTGACTCCTTTCAATGGAAGGAACAAATACCTCAGATTTATGAGGAGGGAAAACAGTGACTTTCATATCTGTGCTGTCAATCTGATTACGTTTTCAGTAGGTAATGAGTGACAGTTGTTACCAGCTGATGGCTGCATGGTGACCTGTGTAAAAGCAATTGCAATCTTGTTCCATTTCATGGTCTACAGGTGTCCATACTACAGAATAAACCAACAGAACTGACAGTAATTGGCACTGGTTTCAGCAATCTCTGAAAGAGGTCAGGGACAATCCAGCATGCCAGGGCACTGCTGAAGTATTTTGTTGTCATTGTTTGAGGCAACTTCTGCAGTTTTGCAAGCTTTGGTTTCCCTGAGGATCAAGACAGGGTTTTGATTTCCAGGAATGTCAGTTTTGTAATCTTCTGCTGGACTGTCTTACTGTTTGAAAAATTAAACAGTGAAAGGTTGGGGGCAAGCTAGCCATCTAGTTATTGACATATTTATTCCTTCACCAGAATACCTGATCGGAAGAATATATTCTGTATTTCTTCCAATAAAATTAGAAATTACCTTTCACTAGTGGGTTTGATTTCAGTTTCAACTAAGAATAATGAGAAAAATAGTTACTTTTGTGAACTTCTGTATGTATATACAGTATAAACACAAACACATATGGGGTTTACATAAACCTATTAAGTGCAGCATATTGTGTGTAGTTGGTGATTTATGACAGAATGTGGCGTGATTAATAACAATTAAATGCCAATAAATCCTTAATTGCACCTTATGCTCTATATAGTCGTATAATTATTTCCTTTTGTATTTACCCAAGTGAATTATCAAAAGAACTCATAAGGATCCATTATCAACCCATCTATTTTGAGGATTTAAAGTGATTGGGGGGTGGTGGTGGTGTTATTTCTTGTTTATTTTGGTTTTCCCGTCGATATTTAAATATAGGTACCTTGGAGTTCTGGCAAGGACAGCTGGAAGAGGCTCAGGTTTCTAATGTATTGTTCTATTATCAAATCCTTTTCCTACTCTTTGGAGAGAAAGACAGTAGAGAGAGGTGTAAGAAATTTCTTCCCTGAAGTGTATGAGGGGAATGACTGTATTGGGGATGTACACTCGGGGTATATATTAGCCTCTTGGAAGATGAAGGATGGGATCATTTCAGCTGGGAACGCCACTTTTCCACACTTCTAGATTAGGTTTGATCCTAGTGGTGACATCCCTCCCTGTTGATACAAGATGGTTAAATTCGAACCATGCAATTCTGCACCCATTCCTTCTTGCAAAATGTTACATAACAAAATTAACGCAAATATTTTAGTAACATCAACAAAATAGATAAGTTAATTCATTATATGCTTACCTTTTACTTTTTAGGACTCAAGAGTACCACAGATATTTAATAAGCTAGCTGTAAGTACTCTAAATCAAAACTTGTGCCAACAGTTAGAAATCAGAACATATTTCTAGAGAAGAATAAAAAGCTGCCATTGGAAACGTATTTATGGTAATTATAATCTTTGTTTATGCTTTCTCTATAATTTTTGGATCACACAGGTTACTGCTGACTCAGCAAAAGTTTTTAATCCTTCTACGTTCGTGAAATAGGTTGTCTTCTTCTGCTACCATTAGATATGTTCGGTGTGTTTCTCATGACAGAAGTTTAAAATATTAACTTTAATGTTCAGTAATACATATGTACCTCTCAATAAAAAAAAAAGATCTGTACGCAGTGCTAAAACATTAAGGTGTTTTAAATCAGCATTAAACTCTAAAGGGAGTTTGGTGTTTAACTCTGACATAAATCTTAGTGTAACTGTGTGTTTATTTGGAATCAGTAATTTAAATTTTCTTTGTTTCTTCCTTCTCCCGGGCCTTTTCCTATTTTACCTTCCTCCTTTCAACTGGAACATGAATTTTTTCTTCAAATAGCCTCATAATATGTCCGGTTAGTAATTTTTAATGCCATGGCATAGGAACCTGATACTTCTGTGCTGTGTTGCAGTTGAACCAAGAAAGCGGTGTTAACACAGTTTGCATGTTTACTTAAAATTCACGCTAAGTCAAGGAAGGTGTATGTTGTTACTTTTTACTATTTAAAACGCAACCAGAATGTGTTCAAATACTTGTCTGCTTATGTTATTCACTGAAGAAGTAAAAATAGTCATAGGTTGTCAATGGTATTAAATTATTGATGCATCTAACCGAAGGAATGCATCAATGTTGTATTTTGTTCTCACTTCAGGGCAGAGCAGCATCTTGTTTTCATTAGTGCACATTTACATAGAACCAATACATACCATTTAAAAGTATATTATTGCTGTGGTTTTGAAAGAATACTTGAAGTAATGGCAAAACTTGTGCTATCCTATCACAAACAGCTCATAAGCAAAACAGAAGACGTAATAATGAGAGGAGGAAGTATTTCTCTGAGATCTATTTTAAGAGATCTTGATCCCTAGGGGTCAAGTGGGAAAGGAGAAATAAGTTGAAGAATGGAGTCGGAGGTATTTATAGAAACATAGAATAATGCTCTTAAGGCAAAATAGGTGAAGAAATATTTGGGAAATGTGGAGGAAAAACATGAAAAGAAAATTCTTAAGGTGCAAGCCTGGTACAGTCGATAGCTGCAAAACACGGGTGATAAAGAGGAGGTTTAGGAGAGATTCAGAATTGGATTAAATGATTTGGATGGTGGAATACAAGATTCATTCAATAATAGAGTTTTGAGAAGTGAGTAAGATTTGGTTAAATTGTTTTACCTAAAATAATATGTTCAGTAGTCTGTTCCAAGCCTGAGTAGCTCCCCCAGCAAGAGATATTAAAGCATGCTAATCTTCTAAAGGGGCTATCAAAGAAGAAAGTGGTATGATGATCCTTTGATTTCTGCAGTTCAAATGACCAAGCTCTCATTCATATCTGGATTAAAAAGGAATAGCTTTTCACACAGGTTCAGAGCAAGGCTGATACGTGATGGACTTTGTGATGAGATGCATGGAAAGTGTATTAATGATACTAAAAGTAAATTTAAAGGTAAATCAAATTTATGGCAGCCCATTTCTAATTGAATTGTATTTGGTGAAATTTCAGTCACTAAAGCATCAGAACTCTTCTGATGATAAAGTGGCGTATTATAAATATATTACGGATCAATAAAAAGCAGTATGCAATATAATCTGTCTAAATGCATGATGAATGAATCATTACCTTTAAACATGTTAAAAGATGGCATCTGTCTTTGCCTAAATATTTGCCCTCTATTTTATTTTTATCTTGAGAAAGTATTTGTTTTACTATTTTGTAAGCTCTTTATTCTGATACTTAAGATACTGTCATCAGGTTTTTATTTAAGTTGTATTTCTGTATTAGGGGTTCTTTTTTGATTTTTTTTTTCCAGGTTTTCACCAGTCTTTTTTCTGTTTCTGACCAGATGGGATTTGCTATTTGTATTTAGAAATATTTCATATTGGTTGGAGGAAACCCAAGTGAAACTCATTTTGCTGCTTATGTAACAGACACATGTTGATTCTTGTTATATTCCTTGAATTAATTGTATAATTTTCTCTATTTAAAGTTGATGCTTTTTACTGTACAATTTATAGATGATTTGAAAAATCTTTGATCAGTATCAATTTTATTCTGTTGTGGATGAAGGCAAAAAGTCCATAGTGTTTAAATGTATGCTGGTCATTTCTTGATCTATTACATAAACTTGCCTACCAATGTTCAGTATAGCATACTGTGCTTTTTAAGTACGCAACTCTCACTAAGTGATGAGTCATGCAGGTAAAATCCTGTGTAGTGATTTTAACCTGCATAATTCAGATACTATGTGGGTATTTATATCTTCAGTATTTCTCATACTGCTGATTTGGGATAAAAGAAGTGACTGTTAATTGTAAGCTCTGAAATTAAATGAAAGGTGGTGTCATGGATTCAGCAGTAGCAGTCATTTTTCTCCTCCTTGGTAGCTGGTGCAGGGCTGTATTTTTGAGTTTGGACCTGGGAACTGTGCTGGTAACACCAGTGTTTTCAGTTACTGTTTGATGATGTTTTGGTCTGACCAAGGACTTTCTGAATCTCATGCTCTGCCAGGGAGGAGGGGAAGCCAGGAGGAAGAAGAGACAGGGCACCTGACCCAAACTGACCAAAGAGGTGTTCCATACCACAGCACGTCATGCCCTGAGTGTGAAAACGGAGGGCAGAGACCCAGAAGGGTGGGGGGTGCACTGCGTGGTCAGGCTGGGTATCTATCAGTGGTGAGTGATTGTATTTTTTTTTCCCCTCGTATTTGCCTTGTCATCATTATTATTAATGGTAGCAGTAGTGATTTATGTTATACCTTAGTTACTAAACTGTTCTTATCTCAACCTGTGGGAGTTGCATTCTTTTGATTCACCTCCCCATCCCACCAGGAGCTGAGGGGAAGAAAGGGAGGGGAGTGAGAGAGCGACTGTGTGAGTTATAGAGTCTTAAACCATGACAGGTGGCAGGAATACCAGTTGCTACAGATGTTCATCTTTTCTAAGGCAGTAGTGTACAGGGAATCTGTGGGTATCTATGAGAAAAAAATATGGGTTTCAGAAGGTGGAAATAATTGTTCTGTTATCAGTGGTCTAGTAGGTAATTTGGAGGAAACTGGCAGAAATCTTTCCCCTGACATGCAACTTATTTGTGATCTTAAGTTACAAAGGGCCTGATTTTACAAAAACACCAAATTATCTTGTTTTTTTATTTTTCATTTGTGTGTGTGAGCTTTCTCCTTGTGCTAGGAGTGTAAAACCATTTTATCTTTAAACATAGGGGTGAATGGATTTGCTGTATCAGTAGGGTATTTGCAGATGTGTGAAAACTCCCAATGTAGATTAAGAATACTTGGATGATGTGCAGTGCAAGTTTTTGATGTCCTTCATATTTGGAGGACATGAGTGGCTTCCTTTCTACACAGAGCACTAATTGGAAACTGGAAATGAAGTCCTGTAAAATAAATGTCATAACACGAAGGAACAAATAGTGAGAATGCAGACATAGATCGGAGCAGAGAGTGGGGAAGAAAGAACAGGAGCCTGCTATAAATACACCACAAGACACATATGCCTAATGACACACATTTGCTTAACTACACAAGCAAATGCTTGTAGCAGACCAAGAAACAGGCTTTTGCAATATTTATAGTCAAGAAACTAGCTTTAGTTAATGTTGGTATTTAGTGTATTTTAAAGGTTTAAAATACTTGCTTTTAGTTATGCTGAAATTTGTTACTTCCTCAAATTACAAGTCTTTACACAGAGTGCATTCTGCCTTCTCTGAATGTACAGCAAAGCCGATTCTCTAGTTAAATTATTTTTCTGTTTTCATTTTATGTCTTTGACAAATTGACTTTGTCCAGTCAGGTTTGAATGTCATCATGTCTGTCTCCACTGTGACAAAGGAGGACCCTCTCTCCATATATTCATATGAAAAAAATTATTACTGTGGAATAAGTAGGCTCTAAGATTAAGACTAGCAGGCTTTTATCTTGTTAGTTTTATTTCCTGATGTAACATTCAGTCAAGCAGCTAGAATAATTTCTTGTTAATTCTGCCTCTCAGATCGTGCTAGAAATTAAGCAAAGTTATAGTTGTAAATAAACAGGTTTTGCTGAGTTGACTGAAGTAATTTAGCCTCTGTTTCCAGTAACCCACTGTTTTCATGGTCTTGGGAGAAAGTGAAGAGGAAGATACCGCTTGTTCAGTTGCCACTGGGGCAGAACAGAACTAGAAATGCTGAATAGCACAGTAGTATTCTGAAGTATCTTTGAGCTTTAGTTGCTGGCTATTTTACCCATGCTGGTTTAGGATTTAGCTGCTACTTATTTTTGTTGTACACATAGTTTGATTACAAAGGTTTAGATGGTAGAGGGTCAGGGAGATGTGAGAGAGTACGTGACTTTTCTAACCAAATTTTTGCTGTTATATTGGACTTTAGGTGATGTACCAAGTCTGTGCTGCTAGGAAGCATCCTTAGGAGAAAAGCCAGACTTCTGGAATCTGTTGATTTACTGTCCAGGATTTTCCTTTTAATTTGATAAACCTGTATGTTTGACTTTTACTTAGAATTAAATCTCCCATAAAGATTTTATGGCAATCCCTCATCTACTTTTTTTATTACAGTGTGAAAGATTTCAAATTGATTTACAACAAGAGAATGGATCTAAGCTACAGGGTTTTATTAGGTTTCTCCATACAGTGTGTGAAGAAACAAATAAAGAAAAAGTCTCAGAATTATTTTGAATTATTTGCTCTGTGCACTGTTTGTAAAGTAATTTTCTGCATGTGCATAGAGATGTGTCTGAGTGTATATACATGCACACATATACTTTTTGGTTTTTACTGCCTAAATGGCTGGTATTGAAGATTATGTTTTGAGTTTTATTAACCTAAAGTAACACATCTTCTGAACATATGAAAATGATCCTAGAACTATTCCTTATGCAATTTGTGCATTTATGCTGTTAACTATAGCATCTAATGTGTATGGCCCTAGATCATCCTCAGTGATATAAGATAACCTTAAAGGTTTAGGAACTGTTCAAAAGTAGTGCAATTTAAACATGAAATATCCTGAGGGTGCATTGTTCATGAGTCATTATTATTCTCAGATGTCACCATCTTTTAGCTACAGCACCACTTGGCAGTCTCAAAAATATTTTCTCTTTCTTGTTAAATTGAAGGTAATAAATCATGTTACTCAAGTCAATATTTAATTATTAGTGTTTTCTAGATTTCTGGATGATGATATTTCAAAACAGATATTGCAGTTTTGTGTATGTTTTACCTTTTTGTTGGTTGGGGTTTTTTTGATTGTGTTTTTTTTGTTTTGCCTTTGGTTTTAAAGGCAAAATCTTCTGTTACTTCAGATCTTACTATTGGCAGGATACTAAACTTCAAACCATATATCTGAATGTCTGTGATTTAAAGCTTTCACACATGAAATTGGGTAGTTGACTTTACTTGCCTGGGGTCACCTTATTCTTAAAGGTATTTGCTGTTTACTTCTTGAAACAGAATCAGAAAGAAGATGTTAGAATGTCTTACGTCTTCATCCTGATACTGATGAGTTTTATGCCTAATTTTGATGTCGTTTGATGCACAGATAAAATGTGAGCCAATGCACTTAATATATAGTGATTATTTTTCAGGTATATAGTGGGGTTTTACAACTTTTGTGAAGAGAAATGTATATCTTCAATAGATTTTAAAAAAAATAGTGTTCCATTAAATTTTGAATATTACTGAAAAGAAACTTGAAGATTTGTAGACAAATTAAGCCAGCTTTGCCTCATTCTAGTTAACACAGTACAGTCATAATTTTTTATTTATCACCTTTTTTTCAGTGAAGTTTATTGTGACATATTTACTGGGATGTCTTAGTGTTGATTGATTTCATGCCCTACTTGTGACATATTTTATTGCTCTGAAGATTTTGAGATCAGTCATCATTAAATGATAGCTTATGGTGAAATATTTCTTACTTTAATTTTCATTTTTAATGTCAGTTCTTGATGCTTGCTTGTCAGTTGTCTGGAAATGGCTATTTGTAGGAGTGAACATCAAACTTTGGTTTATTTCAAAACACAGTCCTCTAACTTCCCAGTATGACTGCAGGCACCCCTGGTGTGAGCATAGATTTGGAACAGGTGTCTTCTGAAGGTCTCTTCCAACTTTATGATTCTAAACTTCTCTGTGGTCACATGGTTGCCACAGTTCTTGGGGAACATAAGCTTGTAGGCACTCCTATTGGTAAAAGCAAGGCAAGTAGCTCACATGTGCAGGAATGCTTCACCTAGTTTGTGAGAGCTCGATTACTTTTGCTTCCAGATTTTTTCCAAATTCTTTGGGATAGCATAGCTTAATGTATAAAATATTTGTACCACTAACAGCTGCAGCTGCCTTTAGATTTCTAGCATTTCAACTATAGTTACCTATAGTGTGAGACTTGGAACAAACTTTTTCTGGTAGAAACCTTAAATTTATTTTATGATGCTTAATTTTGTATCTTTTTTTTAATTGATATCTTTCCTTCTCTTTACATAGTGTTAGTATAGCTGTTGTAATATGCTGGGCTACCTCTTAACTGATGCTATTTGAAATTCACAATTTTATTCATATACCACTTAGAAATGTTGGAAGATATGATGGCCGATGGAATTTCTTTTTCTGACAAATACTACTTACTGCAATAAGCCTAGCAGTCATCATGTGTGCGGCATTGTGCTGCATAAATGTTTGTTATTACTTTTTTATTCCTGAGTTATTTACAATTCCCTTGTCAGTCAGTGACCCATGTATGAATGCTTCAGTATACCAAAGGAGACCTTTTCTTTCACGGGGGGTGGGGGGGGATGTGGGGGGAGGGGAAGGGGGT
>JASSUY010016342.1:0-13690 GCA_032466535.1 Forpus xanthops | reverse complement strand
GTCCCTGCCTATGGCAGGGGGGTTGGAACTAGATGATCTTAAGGTTCTTTCCAACCCTAACTATTCTATGATTCTATGATTAAGAATTTGAAAAGAATATAGCTTTCTGATGAAAATAAATGCTGATGGTTTCCTAATATTTTTATCTTCTTTATCCTGCTATTACCATTTACTTACATATACCTACTAACAATAAGGCTTACAAAGATGTGTGTGCATGTGCATGCATGTTTGCACAAACACACACATGTGCATGTGAAGTAGCTAGAGTCTGTATTGCGCTAGCGTTGGCAGTCTTTAACTGGTACCACTCTAGTCACTGATATCACCCACGTCATAAGGGCATTCATTTACAGCAAAGAATCTTCTCTCTTAAGCTTTCACTGCCTAATTTGTAAAGGAAAATGAAGAAAAAAAGCCCCCAAAGCCAAACCCACCCCCCAAAAACAACAAATGAGAAAATCTGTCATAAAAAGTAAAGCAAGAATGATGACACATTTCTTAGATGATATGATAGCACCTTCCATGACATTGTTACTTCCTTTCAAAAGGCTGCTGCCCTGAACAAGAGTGAGGAGGGATAAGATGAAAGCAAAAATTTATTTGCTTTGCAATTGCATTCAGTGATGACTCAGAAACCCTCTGAACCATCCTGTATTAGATGCTGTATGGAGATATTTTAAGAGTCATATGACATGATAGTGTTATATTGTATGCATCATATTGCAAGGTTTAATATAAAATATGAACAGTTGCTAAAGTGAATTCATCAACAATCTGCAACAATCTCTCTCATCATAACCATGATCTACCTCCCTCTCTACAGTATCTTTGTTCCTTAAAATGTGCAAAAAGATTTATAAGAAATCTCAGACTATTACACTGTTAAGGGTGTCATGGTTTAAGCTCAGTCAGCCAGCAACTCAGAACCATGCAGCCGCTGCCTCACTCCCCTCTTCTTCCTCCCCCCGCACCTGGAGGAATGGAAAAGAGAATCGAAAGAATGCGACTCTCACTGGTTAAGACAAGAACAGTCCAGCAACCAAGGTACAACACAAACCCATCACTGCCACCACCAATAATAACAACGATAAAGGAAACAACAAGGGAAGAGAATACAACCACTCACCGCCCACTGACTAATACCCAGCCTGACCTGAGCAGTGATCTAGCCCTCCGGGTAACTGCCCCTAGGTTATATACTGGGCATGATGTGCTGTGGTATGGAACATCTCTTTGGCTAGTTTGGGTCAGGTTTCCTTTCTCTACTTCCTCCTGGCTCCCTCTCCTCCCTGGCAGAGCATGAGACTCAGAAAGTCCTTGGTCAGACTAAACATTACTGAGCATCAACTAAAAACATCGGTGTTGTCAGCGTTCCCAGACTGAAAATTAAAAACTCAGCACTGCACCAGCTAAGAAGGAGAAAAATGACTGCTACTGCTGAACCCAGGACAAAGGGTATATGTAATTTTATGTTTCATTCAAGAAATTTACCCTTAGGTCACTGTGTGATGTATATACATCACTCCTACATAACCTGTTGTGAAACTGAAGTTGTTATTACAGCATACTTCGGGAGGTTTAAAAATAATGCTGACAAAAACCCCAATGTCAAATAAAAATACACTGCCAAATGCTTTCATCTTGACTATCATAGTCACAAATACATGCTGTTTGTTTCACCACTTCACTCCCTGATGAGTGAACTTGTACAAATGCCCAGGGCCTGTAAGCCTTTGGGAACTGTATTGTGTATTTATGAAGCATTTATAATGTGCTCTATGAACATATAGTCAACAAGAGTCTTCAGCAAACAGAACTCCTTATAGAAAATCAGACTTGAGCTAATCCAATATCCTGTTGCAAGAAGGGGCCATACATGTTTCACAGAATGATGCAACCAGTCCAGAAGCAGGTGATTAGGAGATAAATGTGCTCTTGGGGACAGGCTCTTCCCAAGCTGATGAATGGGGATGTTTCCCTCAAGCCAGAGAATTTGTTTCTTCTTCTGACTTTTTGCTTCTAATGCTTGCCACTTCGATGCTGCTGTCCTCTTATTTACCCAGGTAAGTATTTAGTGATTGACCAAGCAAACCAGGGTTTGAGTTGTAAGGCCGAATAAAGATTGGAAGAATAGAGTGTGTCAAGTAGTGAGGGGAGAGGCTGATGGAAAAGCACATAAAAATTGCAAGTGGTGGCTTCCTTTTGGATTTGTTTCAAAACATGTTAATAGATGAGTGATTCTTTTTACTGTTCTCTTATTCTTCTTCTAATGTGAGCATTTTTGCACAAAATCTATTTTTAACACAGGGTTATTTTCATATTGACATACAAAAATATCTTGAACTGCCTCAACACACAGTCAGGTTTTCTTATGGTTCATGAATATATGAATGAAGCCAAAATCAGTTTGACACTCATGTGTACAGTACAAAGACTGAGATGGGGTGCAAGCTTGAACTTGCTCAAAGCTGAGTAATGCTAGACTGTTATCTTGTCATTAAGAATTGCTTTGAGTCCCTATCTGTTCAGCAACTCTAATTAATGATCATTTAACTGTACTGTCAGCCCCGTTTAAATCTGAGTGATGCCAGTTGCTTCCTTCATCCAGGCAGCCAATAGGTGCTGGGAGAATCGTTCATGCATAGCATTGCCCCAGTGGTGCTGGGCCTATAGCATCCCAGTTTAATAGGGCATTCAGGGCTCATTAGTGAGGAAACACATCAGGAGTGACCGCTCCAGTGCCACACGTTGCAACTAATAGCCTCACCGAACAGAATCGTTTCTGTTTCTGCTCACTTGTTTTGAATCTTTTCAATGTCAACAAGTGGTCATGTCGGCAGGAGCCCGCCATTCTCCCCAACAGTTTTATCCGTTGCTCTCCTGAGCCAGACTTGTGTCCTCTTCCATTGTTCCAGCCACAATGGAGCCTGAGCAATCACAAAGGCTTCACAGCCATTCATCATCAGCTTACAAATTCTGTGGTTGAGATTACCCGCCAAACTTTTGGGCCATCATTTTGGCATAATGTGTGAACGCCTGTGAAATACAAATAGTTTCTGAAGTTAACACTTTTGTTGCAAATGCACAGAATGGTGGTTGTGGGGGTTGTGGCAAGGGGACTGGATGGAGTGAAAGAATAGGAAATAAAACCTGACATTGCTCTGGCTAAAACAAGAAAAGATCCTGTGGAGGGGAGATAAGGGACAATGAGATTGCTGCTGGAACAAGAGGTATAAAAAGGAGCAACCAGGGAAATGGAGGTGTGTCCAAAAAAGTGTAATCACACTTTTGGCTTGCAGATTTGGAAATAGTCCCTTGGCTTTGCAAGGAGGCACAGGCAGTGTTTGTGTTGCTGAGCTCCAGGAGGTGCAGGGGTAGGGTACATCTAAGCAAGCTCACCAGACCCTGTCTCCTCCTTCCGTTCATGGGAATAACCAACATTTCTTCCTGGTTACTGGAAATATGACTGGCAAAAGGCTTGCTGTATGCATACACACACTGCTTGTTATTTGTATTAGGTTAGTATTTAGCCCCCATTGTGATAAATGGAGAGTGAATGGATGTTTTCCAAGTGGAGACCTCACATCTGAAGATGTAGTGACTTTACCAAGGTCAGGCAACAAAGGTCAGAGATGAGAATTAAAGTTAGAATGTGTGTGTTCCAGTTTATTTTGGTGTACTAATTGTACAGTGTCATGCTCTTCACTGTGTCTGAGGTTATTGTGCTGAATACTGCCTGCTTGAATGCTAAGCAAAACCCATACGCATTCATTGCTTACTGCCTACTATCCAGACATGCTCAGTGCACCCAAAATGTCCCCCAAATCATAGAATCATAGAATAGTTAGTGTTAGAAAGTACCATAAGATCATCTAGTTCCAACCCTGCTGCCAGAGGCAGGAACACATCCCAATAAACCATGTCCCCCAAGGCTCTCTCCAACCCTGACTTGAACACTGCCAGAGGTGGAGCATGCACAGCTTCCCTGGGCAACCCATTCCAGTGCCTCACCACCATCACAGTAAAGAATTTCTTCCTCATATACAATCTAAACTTTCCCTGTTTAAGTTGGAACCCGTTACCCGTTGTCCTCTCACTACAGTCCCTCATGAAGAGTCCTTCAGATACTGGAAGACTGCTATGAGGTCTCCATTCAGTCTTCTCCAGGCTGAACAGTCCCAACTTTCATCCTATCTTCGTAAGGGAAGTACTCCAATGCCCTGATCATCCTTGTGGCCCTCCTCTGGACTTTTTCCAACAGTTCCATGTCCTGCTCCACTTAGGGTGATGAGGAAAGAGTGCACTGTGACAATAGTGCATAACAGTGCCAGCATATGACAGAGAACTTGCTGGAAACTTACTATGTGCTATTTCATGGTGTTTACATGTTGACTTTGTCTGAGTAAGGAATAATCACAGAATCCCAGTCAAAGAGTTTTGATTTTAGGATGATTTGGAAATCCCTGTGAGTATCCCGCAGGCTCTTCCTGGTCATTTTAGCAAGCCAGGAAATTACAAAGGTAAAAAAAGTGTTTGTAAGAATAGTAAAGGTGATTTTTTTGTTTGTCACCGGAAGATCGGCATAAATCACAATCACAGCAGAAGATGCTTTTCAGTACAAATACCTAGAAATGGTCTCCTACTCCACTGTCCACCCTATATTGGCTAGAGAGTTCTTTTTCTGCCTGTTACAACCACCAGAATGAAAACAAAACAATAAATAAATAAATAAATAAACTGGTTTACAAACACTATATGACCTGAGCTGTTATCAAAGTATCAAGAAGTACTGCATGTCTATCAAAAACACTTGCTGTCAAAAGTTTTGGGTGCAAGCTTTCAGTGGTACCCACCTCAAAGATAATGGAAAACACTGTGAACATTTTTAAGCTGTGTTTTAGGTGATCATTGCCATTCAAAAAGAGTCACAAGCAATTTATTTTGCAAATAATTGGTTTCTTGTTATCACATGAAGACCTGCTTAAATTGTAAAGGACTAACTCTGGAAACTGGGCTGTGTGTAATTCCTGGTTACCTATTGTTTGTTTCTCTCCTGATTTCAGTATAGTTACACCCAACTGATACTGCAGCAGGGCAGGTGTTTCTTCTTGTCTCTTGTGGTGTAAGCCAGGGATACTCAAAGCAACTGTACACTTCAAGTGCTGTTTACAGTTTGGTTATAAATTAATGAGCCCGATCTGGTCTTACTTTGAAAAAGGCTGGAATAATCCCACTGGTTTAAGTCATGTGTAGTATATACAACTGTGAGGAGTCAAACTCTTTTATGAAAACCTTGAGTTCCAGTTGTCTGGGTAATTGCCATGTATAACTGTTGGGTGAGTCATCACTGGTGGTAAAATCTTTATGAAGCACGGTAAATAAATGCCATGGAATTAAAGTCGCAGCTACAGCAGGCCTCCATGCAGGGATTTGCTGAGTGAAGGACTCACAGTTATGTCCACAAACTTTATCTTGCACCATCAAGGGCCCAGAGTATTCATCATCCAGGGGATCCACATCTCCACATTAGGTGCTGAAGCTGTGAGAAGAAGACTGGGAAGACAAAGGTAGGCAGGAATGGAAACCACGATAGCTAAGAGGAGAACCGTACAGGCTAGAAATACCCCCTTGCTGCATTTTGCATGTGGCTTATCTGGTAGATGGGCACAGAGAACACTGATTATCAAGTCTCGCTGACAAGATAAGCAGGAGAGCATCACAACAGGGAGTCTCAACAAGGTTAGGTGTAATCTAATTGCATCTCAGCCACAGGACTTAAATGGGCATATCCATGCTCAACACAACATCTTTGGGTATCATTAGAAATATTAGAATAGGGACCCACCTTTCCCAGGAGTTAGGGTGCAGCTGTTCAGAACTTACATGCGGATGTGTCTTGTGCAGCAACGGAGCAAAATCCTTACTTTGGTAAATCAAACAGGGTTTAAGACTCAATGTGTTTTCAGGTACTTGCCCCAGCCACTCCTGCCAGAGACATAATAGTATGCATCTATTCAAGCTTTTCAAGGACAGAATTTTTCTTCTTGCTTTTCTTCCTTCCCTCCCCCTCCCTTCTCCCCCCTTCTAAAGTAGCTTATGAAAGAGGTAACTGCTCCTTTTCACAGTCAAAGCAGGATATTCTGAACAGAATGCTAACTAGACTTGGGGCCAGACTGAAGAGGGGTTTGGGCAGTTGTTCAGATCTGGGGCTTGGCTTCAGGATCATAAGAAATAATAAATAGGGAAAACTACATCTGGAAAATGTATAGATAGCAGCTTCTGAAATTTCTTTAATTTTTCTGAAAGTTGGAAGTTTTCCCTAAGAGAAAGGGAACTGTGATATGTAAGAATGTCTCAGTTTTTTATGTTATTTTGTTGTTAAATTTTGCAGCAGTATTGTGAGATTGTTGATTAGCTGCAGGCACTTGAAGGCCTTGGAATTAGAAGTCTTCAGGCTAGGCAAGTAAAGCATTCTGCTGCTCTTCACGAAGCTCCCCTCTGAGTTTCATGTAGCCCTCTACAGTTGGATACCAGATCTCATCTCTGTTTCAGGCCCTACAACTTAACTGTATGCATCAGCCTAAACATAACCAGCCCGTTTGCTAAAAATTGCACGCACTGAAATGGGTTGTAGTTATTCTGAAAGAGAAATATAGTGAAAGTTACGTGAATGCCTAAATTTGTGGATTTTGGGCATGCATGTGGACAAAGCAGTAAACTGAGAGATGTACTTGCCTCCCAAAATGGGGATTTCTCATTAAAAAATGCTTTTTATTCATAGTTTCCAAAATCACACCTGAGCATGTATAACATTTCACTATGCACAGTTGATGACTAGAAGTTGGTTTTTTATATATAAATTAGAATTAAATTATAGAATATATGAAAAAATAGCATGTAGGAAGGGTTTTTTTAATTATGTTGAACAACCAGCTGGGAGCGGGCTTTGTCTGTCCTACTGACCACATCAGTACATGGTACAGATTTGTAGCTGATTTCTAGCATCAGGTACCATCCTGGTATTTCGAAATGACAAATTTGCACAATGACTTCTTTACGTGTCATCAGCAAATACATTATTCAGTGGTAAGAAAATTGGGCACCTGAGATGTAATAGACATGTAAGAATCTAAGTCCTGTGTTGCTAGATTTCTTACTTTGCATTCAACATTTGGCTGCAAGAGTTTATTATTTTTAAGCCCAAAAGTTATATCTAGTCAAACAAAAATCTCCCTTACCTCTATGATGACGCAGGAATTAATTTATATTCATTTGTTTAATGCTTTCCATCTGGAACTTCTGGGTTTAAATAGCAATATTTATGCAGTATGGGCAACCTTAGATAGAACAATAGTGTAAGACAGCTAAAGAGTGGTGATAAGAGGGAATGCTTAGGCTTCAATACGAGTCCCTGAGAACTGCTGAAAGTGTTCATATGGTGATCAAGCATGAGGCAACACAGTTTTCACTGCTGTGTGCTCCTCTAAACATGGGCTATTGCCTTTGGTGCAGAGCTTTTATAGTCTGAAAAGTTCAATTCCCCTCATGCCCTCCAGGGATGTGGTCTTGTTTTTTCTGACTTGGGAGTAATTCTGATTAGCCAGTGAAAAAGTGGATGAGTGAGCAAAACCAAACCATGTGTTTCCAGTGCAAATTTTGTTGCATAGCTGTTACATTTTTTTTTTTTTTGTTATATTTCTTTTTCAGGGTATGTAACTTAAAGAGTAGCCTTTCCTTGTTGATTGCTCTGCCATTCATCAGACAGCATATGGTTTTTGTCTTGGGAATCAGCCAACATGTCACAAAGGCAGTGATACTGGGCAGTTACTAGGCAGCTTTTGTATACTTTGGGGATAGGAGAAGATGGTATTTTAATAGATTTCCTTGGAGATCTCTTAGAAGGGTAATTTAATTGTTGAAATCAAATTTTGGACCCCTGTCACAAATCATTACTTTATCTTTCATCCATCTATTGCCTTGTTGTTCAAACTAATAAAACATGCACACTGGCCTCCATTCATGTGATTCCCTTCATACGTTTTTAACTGGTAACCCTGGCTAATAATGGGTAGGTGGTCTGGTTTTGGTTGAGGTTTTTTTTGAATGAAAGGATAGTTTCTCTAGCTACCATGTCAATAAGGGTGGCAACACTCATTCACTCCAAATGAAAAGCCACAGAACTGTATGATTGTTGGTTAAATTCAAGCAGAAAAAATGAAAGAGTAGGGTGTAAGCTGGAGCATCTCTTCAAATGTATTCTGATCACTTGCAGGCAAATTCTGGGCAAGTGAGCCATCAGTGAAGTGATCTCAAAACCCTTCTCGGAGCTGTTTGTTTCCATTGCTATGTGAGTGTTTTATAAATTCTAGTTTTCTCTCAGTAATGCTTTCAGAATCTAGTTTGCTGAATTTTGTTATAGCTGTTTGATTGAAGCATCTGAGATGACGGGCACTGAGATGTTAGGAAAAACCTTGTGGTTCCACTGCCTGAGCTGCTCCTCACCAGGCCCAAGCAATGTGCCACCTGCAGAATACAGACTGGCATCTTCTCTTATTTCCTCAGAAGCTTGCAGCTCCCCACTCTCAGTGTGAGTGCTGCAGCTCTCCTGACGGCAGAGTGAAAGTCTGAGGTTCTTCAAGGCCAGGTTGGAAGGAGTCTTGGGTGACATGATCTGGTTTGTGGTGTCCCTGCCCATGGCAGGGGGGTTGGAACTAGATGATCTCTATTGTTAAGTATTTATTATCTAAAAAAGTAGGAAACAGAATATCAAAGAGTATCAAGTTCTCCCCCAAAAATGTGTGTGTTCAGGTGGAGGAGGTGAAAGGTAGCCGCTGCGTGCTGTTTGCTCACTTGTTTATTGGCCACAGTTCTATGGTCTTGTTTTCACTTCAACATCCTTTCAAATTCTGTTCCCTTTCACCTTAAGAAATACTCTTTGAGCTGTTTTGAGCTCAGAAAAAATATATTTAGAAACACAATGAATGGCTTTAATAATAATGACATTTAGGGACTGTTCCTACCAAAGTGTAGCTACAATCCCAATCATCTTAGGGTGGGAATCATTATGCAAGTTAATAGGTGAGCTTCAAATATAGGTATTTTTTCTAGCTATTTCAGTGAAAACGGGACCAAATCTAGTGCTTCATGTGCTTAGGAGCTGATGCTAAGTGCAGTTCTTGCGCATTTCTTTATCCACAGTACTGAGAAAACTCTAGTTTTTTTTTATGTTTCATCAAAAATATTTTTCTGGAACAAACCAAAACAAACAGAACCCAACCGGTCTTTTGTTGGTCCCTTCACTTTCCAAAAGGATCCCAGGCACTTATTGACACAGCATCTGTCTCAGATGCTATTCAGGTCTTTCAACCCCTAAATGCTCTTCCACTGACATTCTTTTATGTTGTGGTATTTGACAAACTCATACAACTGGGGTAGAGGAAAGGGGAAAGGCATCTTTTGAATAGGGTGGAAAACTTCTCTCTACCTGATTACCAGTTAAAACTCTCAGGAACCGAACCACAGTTTCTACTTGTTTTCTACTTTGGGAGAAGCCAAGTATCTATGTGTCTTTTCATTATTATTAAAATTATTGTTGGTTTTGCTATTTACAACAGCAACTGGAATAATCCCTGTAGGATTTAAAATTGAAAGCTAGCTGAGCTCTCCAAGCTTCAGTGTCCTTTTACTAAATGTGCATTCAGGAATAGGCCCTAGGCTTGTGCTGCTTAGTTCACATTATATTTTCACTAATTTTAAAGGAGAAATTGAATTAATACAGTTTCTTCAGTAGCAAAGCCTGTGGACAGAGACTAATGTTAGGCTGTTGAGGACTGTCCCTTTAAACTATCCGAGGTGTTTATTTTTGTGTGTGAAGTAAGACTTTACTACTCTAAGTAACGTAACCCTGGCTGTGTGTAGAAATGGTGTGTGTATGTGTGGAAGCAGGAAGAGCAATTGTTCTTTTTGCTCCTAAACCCCAATGTTTCTTTCAATAAAGAGATTTTGGTGTAGTCCTCTGTGTTCTTTGCCACTATAGAGAAAACCAGTGAAATAGTATCTATTTCCTCAGATTGCTGTCCTAGATACCATAACACCACATGGGCAGTAGATGTGTTAAATTACAGGGGATTTTTTATCACCTTTGTGGAAGTGTTTGTTCTTGTATCTTTTCTTTTTCTTCATAAAAAGGAAAAAAAGAAAGGAAAATAAAAACTTCACAGAATAGTAAACCTGAGACATGAATTTGAGTGCCAGACAGTTGAATGAACAGGATAATCGGGGTATTTTTTTTGACAGGTGCGACAGCCTGCCTATGACTGGCATTATAATCATTACCATTTTAATAAGGCTCTAATAGGGGGGCCGATAATTCAATGGGGTGTGAGGATCCTAATTCAACTCCCAATCCCACATGAATGTGCTAGAATTTGTGGGCTTTGTTTTCCTCTTTTGTACCCCTGAATGCAAATAATTACTGGCTATAGATTCAAAAATTCTTAGAACTGGAAGCTAAATTAGCTCTCCTAATACTGCACAAGAATGTCAATACTCGGGGGGGGGGGAAGGAAGTAAGTGGGTTTTGGTTGTTTTTTACACTTGTGGTACTGCAAAGGTTCTATAGCTTAAGTGGTTTGGTTGGCAGTGTGAATAATACCATCACTGTTTCTAAAGGACATGCAGCTCGCTTTTTTCCCCCTTCCCTCCCCAAAAGAAAAGTAAATGGATTTGTCTGAAAATAATTTCTGGAAAATCATAAGCTGCTTTCTACCTGCTATTTCTGTTGATGTTGCCTCAGTCTATTTTGAATGCATCTGTTCACTCTGTATTGTTTCAGCAGTGATGTGTGGTATGCTCAGCATCTGTGGCCACACTTCCAAAGGAGCCCTTTGGGCTCTAGTGTAGTTAGTTTATCACATTCAGGCAATCTTATAAGACAATTTCACATTCTGTAGCAGTGCCCCGTGCTGCAGTTTGATGGTGGGGGTTGAAGGAACTCTGCCCATGCAGGAGCTGCACAGCATCTGAAAAGAATTTGCTTCTAAACTTAGGAGCAGACACCAATCTGTGCTCTGGACAGTACTTAGTATTTGTGCTCAAAGGGCCTTTGAATAGCTGTTTTAAACTCCAGGAGGCTAAGGGGCAAGCATCCCGTCTTTCTTGCTTCTGCTGAATCCTACCTTGTGCCTGATTCTTGGGACACAGGATCAGGTGAGTAGGAATGGCCCCTTCTTGCCCCTCTTTCCAACAACCAGAACAAAACCCAAACAGCCTTATGCCTTATTTTTTATTTGCATTTCTCTCAGCAGACTTATGCAATGAGTTTCTCCATTCATCTGTGATTGATAATACATATTGTAATTTCTAATTAATGACCAACACTGCTACATGGGACAGGACTTTGAAAAATGGAGAGGGATATTTCCATATAACCCCTTGCAGCTGGAATAGGCTTTTCACGCCCACTATTTCTGGTCCCAAATTAGTTGTGGAGTCTTGCCATGAATTCAGTCCTCTTGCTTGTTCTGCACACACATTGCCTGGTGTATAAGAAATAGGAGCAGCACTTGATGTATGAGGGAGCAAAAGATAAGCAAATGCACTTTGCACCATTTAAGAGCGGGAAATAACTGAGGTGAATTAACTAATCTGGGAAAACCAGCCTGAACCTTTGCCCCAAACTGAAATGCAAAGTTTTGGACGTTGGCCAAAATCTGGTTAATCTTTCTCCCTCTCTGTCTTTTAATGGTATTTATGGTTTTGCTGCACTTCCTGGTTTCAGCTGAGTCCAAAAGTAGGAGACTGAAATATCATTGAAGAAGCTATTCACAGTGTTTCCAGCTGGCTAGGACCATGGAATGAAAGATCTCTCACAATCAGGTCTGTAATAGAAGGACTTTTGCCCAGTTTCTATCCTGATGAGATTCTGATGAGTAGCCAAATGGTTAGAAAATTACCGTAAATGAATTGAAACTTTGAAAATGTATCCATCCACAAAGTAATCAACATCCTTTACCTGAGGAACCTATGTACAGAGAATTCATTACGTTTCTGTTTTGAAATCTGTGCAGGTGTTATTCTTGCTCGACATTGGAAGGCACCTCACTGAACTGATTGGAACACAGGCTACTTGTGTTGCCTTTGTAGTAATTTTTTTGATGCATTTCAAGATTTCATGGATACTAAGCTGAAATAGAGATTTTTTTTTTGTCTTAATTCAGAGATTGAAACTCATTCTCAATCCTGTGGTCAGCGTGAGAGTGGGACAAATGGACATTTTACCTGCTATCCTAAGGGCCTGTCACCTCACACTGCAACCTCAGCCGTTGATCTTACAGGCTGTCTTTCTCGGTCAACTAATGACATTTGAGTTATCACAGAGAGCAATGCAAGAGCACCCTGGAGATTACTCAGGACTACTGTAGGAAGGTTTTCTGTTTTCAGCTCTCACTGAAAGGTCGCCTGGTATCCTCTTCATCTGCTGAGTACAGTGAGTCAGAGAAGGCTTCTTACCATCTCCACAAAATTTTTGCTCCTCTACCTTTTGAGCCCTCAGCTCTGCTGAGTACACAGGACTGGTAACTGATTCAGAGGACAGGGTGTCACCATTCAGAAGTGGAATTGCTACATAAACATTGTCTGAAAGACTCATAAGCATGCTTTAAATATTGTGTT
Source organism: Forpus xanthops (assembly GCA_032466535.1). NCBI lineage: Eukaryota > Metazoa > Chordata > Aves > Psittaciformes > Psittacidae > Forpus > Forpus xanthops. The sequence goes on along the minus strand of JASSUY010016342.1, from coordinate 1,015 downwards.
GTAACTGCATGGACAGGAAAAAAAAAACATTTATTTATTATCCATACCTATCACCCATAAACTCCTGATCGGCACACTTGATCTGAGCATTGCACATCTTGGTCAAACAAATTGACTGGTGCCAAACTACTGTCATTGCGATGAAATCCCACGTTTCTTCAGGCAGTACATGACAGGAATAGGAAATGTTCACTCCCTTTCTGCAAGTATGATAAAGAATATATAAAGACTTGTTCTCCATGGGGACTTGTTCTCCATTGCATATAGTTTTATTTAGGCTAGCTGTTGTTACAGAGCAATTCAAGATGCTGGGATAGAGTGTGAACAGAAAGACCCGTAGCTGGAGAGGTTAAACTTTCCCTTCATTTTATTGTACCTTTTGCTGACAACGTGGCTAATTATTGTTCCTGTATAATGATTTCCTATTTTGCTGAAAGGACTGTTGAGAAATTAGTGAAGAACCAAGTAAGATGTCCTACTCCTCAGGCCTCATTCAGTCTCTCTGGGGGACAGGGTAATGTCTATGGGACTGGATGATGATCTTAGGAACCTGAATGTATACAAGCCCATGGGACATGATGAAATCCATCCACAGGTCCTGAAGCAGTTGGCAAATGAAGTTGCTAAGCTACTGTCCATCATATTTGAAAATCACGGCAGTCAGGTGAAGTTACCAACAACTGGATAAAGGGAAATACAATCTCCATTTTCAAGAAGGGGAAAATGTATGACCCAGGGAACTACAGACCAGTCAGCCTCACCTCTGTGCCAGGCAAAATCTTGGAGCAGATTCTCCTGGAAGGCATGTTGAGGTACTGTCATGGTTTAAGGCCCTCAAACAGTTCTCTCTCTCACTCCCCACTCTTTCTTCCCCAGTCCCAGAAGGATGGGGAGGAGAATCGAAAGAATGCAACTCCCACAGGTTGAGATAAGAACACTTTAGTAACTAAGGTATAACACAAATCACTGCTGCTACCACCAATAATAATAATGACAAGGCAAATACAAGGAAAGA